>VDFB02328170.1:0-12659 GCA_007258455.2 Sequoia sempervirens | reverse complement strand
ATTAGAAGGGTAGAAGATTGACATCTGAACCTAACTAGAACTATAATAAAGGATTTGTAGATGCTATTTCTTCAGCTTATTCTCTTGGATCTAATCCAAATATTTGTAAGGTAGTGTTCCTTCCCATTTTGAGCAGTGAGCTCTAGGCAGTGTGCCCGAATGCAAGTGCATTCCCATATTGTAAACTTCTTTTGAGTATACTCAGATTATATTGTGGATTGGCCATCCATCATGGTTTTTCCCTAACAGGGTTTCCATGTAAAAATCCTTGTGTTATGGTGTTTTGGTTGTTTGCTTTATGTTTTTTCATATTACTTTTGGTTGAATGTTCTAAGTGGATTAAAGATCAGAATAATAAAGTTAATTTTTCCGCAACATTGATTCACCCCCCCTCTTAGTGTTGCTTGTTTCCAACAATTGGTATCAGGGCTAGTTCCTTGAAAGAAGTCTAAAAGCTTGGAGAAATATTGGAAAGTGTTTTCAATAGATACAAGTTGTCTTCAACAACAACTTATCATGGCCAAGGATGATCTTGACTAGTCAAAATCTAAGAACCGAGAATTGCAGGAAAATCTTGAGAATGCAAAAAAATCCATCCAATCATTGAAAGAAAAAATCAATGAATCAAGGGAGAAAATAAAGGAATTATGTGATTAGCTCAAGTAGAAGAACAAAAGCATGGAAGATGAACAACTAATTCATTCCTTAAAGGATAAAATAGAAGAGTGTGGAAAGTTTTCCAAAGAAAATGTTTCCTTGAAGTGTGAGATGGAGTCCATCATGATGAAAATGACCAAGGAGCTTGAAGATAGAAAGAAAAATGAAGAAAAGGTTGCTCAATATTTGAAAGAAAAATCTGAACAATGCAATCGATTGGAGAATGAATTGGAACAATCTAAAAACAATGAGGAAATGCTTGAAAAACAACTTGAAGATCTCCGAGATGAACTTACTATTGCAAATGGGTACAAGGAGAAATTTAAAGCCAGTTCAACCAAATTTGATGAAATGATTAAAGGTCAGAGGACTAATGGTGACAAGAGAGGTCTTGGATATAAAGAAGGAGAAAGTTCCAGATCTAGACAAAGAAACTCTGGACAAAGGAATTCCAAACAAGGAAGATTCTAACAAGGAAATCAGATGAATGGAGTCAAAAGAAATCCGGTGAGACAACCAAATGCTTACAGATTCAATGGTTATTTTTTTACTTGCAACAAATTCGGTCATATTTCTTCTCAGTGTAGATGCAAGATAAATCCAATTAGACCATCATTCTCAGGTTAGTGCTTTAATTGCTATAAGTATGGCCATAAGTCAGGTGAATGCAGAATTGTGATGAATAAATTTCATAGAGATATCAAATTCTATGCACGCAATAGATTTGGGCATATTGCTAACCAATGCAGATCAAGGAAAAATCAGTGGAATAGTTGGTATTATCAGAGAAATGTTGTGTGTTACAACTGCAACAAATTTGGGCATATTGCTAGATTCTGTTGGAACAAAAGAGGTCTGGTAAAACAAAATACACAACAAGATGTCAAAGGAAAAGGGAAAGTAACTACAAGTGTGATCAAAAGGAAAATGTAGAAGAAATGGGTGAAAAGAATCCCTTTGTTGAAGGAAACATGCCACCACCAGAATCTACTTCTGGTAATTCCTCTAGGAATTAGTTTTAAGCCTTTGGCCTAGGGGGAGCTATCAGGAAAATTATTCAACCCCCTATAGGAAAATGATACTAGAATGTGGACCAATCCAGTAGGTGGATCAATGCTTTTTAGATGTTGTTTAGCCAAATTGGAGCTAATATTGTAAAGTTTTGGGGATTCGCAAAAAAATTATCTGTCTCAGTGCTTGAAATTAGAGTAACTAGATGAACTAGAGTTAAGAAATTTATTGTCACAAAAAGGGTTAGTTGTGAAAGTGATAAAAAGTATTTTTATCCTTCATTTGTCATTTGCATTTTGAAGGAAAGTAGTGTGAAGAGCCCTGAAGTGAACCTTGTCGAATTGTGGAGAGATTCAAAGCGTGGAAAAGAATCTACAATTGAACTTTGATCCGACGAAAAGGTGTTTTTCAAAAAACTTGTAAATTTGTGAACTTGCAATCATGGCCACTCCTCTGGTAGTTGAAGTCAAGGACAAACCACATCCTAAATTTAAATGGCATCCCTATAAGTCTGTTGAGACCAAGCCCTTAGGAGCATTTTGATATGTTTCATATGGAGTTTTGCACATTGAGGATATTAGGGCATATATTCATGTGAACATTGGAGAGCTAGGAACCTCTTAAATAATGAATATGTACTCCCATCATATAGTTGGAGAAGATTTTATTGTAAAACTAGAATTTCAAACCTTGGAAGAGAAGAAGTTTGCGCAGTTTACGATATTTCCTGTATGTGAGGAAAATGAATGGGTGAGATACATTTTGAGTCATGTTCATGTGGTTGAATATACTCTTCAAAATCACAAAAGAGGCTATATGTGTAGTAACAGGTTTGAATTCCACTGGTAGACTTCTAGTTTTGAAATCCGTGAAGAACAACAAAGTTACTGAGGCAACATGTGCGCAATGGGATAGAAGGGCAATGAAATAGAAGACATTGCTGAAGTTGATGTGAAATTCATATCAATGGTCATTGGTTACAAGATATATCATTCTAGCTGGGGCAATTCTGTATCCAGTACAACCATCTATGCAGCTTATGAAATGATAAAGCAGAATGCAAAGTATGACTTGTGCAAGTTGCTCAGAAGTTAGCTGTTGGAGAATCTAAGCAAGATCAAGAAAGACAAGAAGAATTCCTTTAAATATGGTAATGTACTAATGTACCTATTTTTCTATTTCATGAATGAGGTTCCGGGTATTAGAAGTGTACATTGGAAAAATGATGAGCCTGTAGCTATTCAAATAAGGAACAAGTTGTTCGGAATGGGTGACCATCAAGTCAGGAACACTACCCTATGGAGTTACTTCAAAAATTTTGAGGATATGATGTATGCCAAGGAAAGAATTCCCACTTCAATTGTGGAACAATACAAAGATACCATCTGCTTCATCGTGGATATTGACCAATGTCATATGGAAGCTATTGATCCTAGAACAATTTGGATCATTCCAATGGGATACAAAGTAGAGGAAAAAATTCTAAAGATGTATGTAGAACACTTGCTAAATTCACCTTTGGATCTGGGAGAATAGAGGTTCAGAACATATGCAAAGAAAAGTATGTAGGTTCATGAGGAATTGAGAAAACCGATGATAGTTAGGAGAGTAAGAAAAGAAACGTAAGCTTTTGTAGAAAGGATGGGATTACCCATAGAAGCCTTGGGAGAAGCAAGGAGGAGAGAAGAGGCCAAAGTGAAAGAAAAAATAGAATCTAGTAGTCCTAGTGCACCGTCTGCCCGCACTAGATCTACAGGGAGATCCCTTGCAGCAAAGCCAACTCAAGACAAGCCTTCTGGTAAAAGGAAGAACAATAGAAGTACAAGAACATATAAGCCTATTTCAGAAGATGAGGAAACAAAATCAAAAGAAGTTTTGAAAGAAGTAAGAGCTACCATAACTTAGGTTGTCGACTTAAACAAGAGAAAATCTTCCAACAAAGAAGAAAACGCAAAGAAGGCTAAAGTTGGTAAACTTGGTACGTTTGTTGATGAAGTTGTGTATGCAGTTGTCAATGATGGTAATCTCAAGCCTCTCTATGACTTGTATGAAACCTTTAATAAATCTACTCAAAGATTTCTAGAAGAAGCTACAATAAAACATATGAATATTTTTAATAAAGCTCTTGTTGAGATTATGTCTGGCTTACCCAAGAATCTGTATGATATTTTGGAGTCAAGAAGAGTAAATGCTAGAATAAAAGAAGAGAATTTGAGGAAGAGAGTTCTTGCAGATTTATGCCCAGAAATGTCAATTAAAGAAATGGATTCACTCCTTGAAAAGGCTAAAAAGGAATTTAAGAGAAAGACAAGGGTGAATAAACTCATGATTGGTGAAACTGATGCTGTTATTGGTGAAACTCAGGAAATTTTGGAAGATTTTTTGTCTAAGAATAAGAATAGCATTGAGGAAATGAATATTGAAAATGTTCCAGAAAATGAGGCAGTGAATGAGGAGGAAAATGTAAATAAAAAGGAGAATATGAATGTATCTGATCCTCCAAAAGTTGAGGATATCCTAATTTCTCCTAATATGGAAAATACAAAGACACCTATGGAAACTGAAGTTCCTAAGGTGGTGCTAGCTGAGGAGAAGACAGTGCAAAATTAAAAGGTTGAGGCACTCAAAATCAATCCAAAAAAAGTCTCTAAAGAACCCAAGGCTGGAGATGAAAAAGCTCAAGAAATCAAAGTGGAGGCAAGAGACATTGCCAAGGAAGTGAAGAAATCTCTGATGGAGCAATACGAATTTTTTGATCCTAAATTGGATGAAAGTTCAATCAATCTATCTACTCTATCCCCAATTCAGAAGATGAATGTTGCATCAATTGCTCAAGCTAAGGCCAGTGAGAAAATTATGAAGTCTCACATAGAGGATAGTGAATTGCTAATCCTTACATCTGGAGTTCTATAGAAATTAATGCCAACTCATGTCATGGATCCATCAGGTTCCTCTTCCGATGAGCTAAAGAAGCTCATAAATGTTGTAAGTACTCAAGTTGAGTCTCTTGAGAAATATGTTGAGGATAAAGTGCAAAATGAATTTAATAGGAAAAGACTTAGTCAATTGAAGGAAATGATTGCAAAGGATAAAATTCTATTAGCTACCCACATAAAGAGCATTCAAGGTTCTATATTTGAAGCTAGAAAAGCCTATAAGTCCTACTTAGCTCTATCCAAGTTTACTAAAGGTAATGAGAAAAAGGTGAAGGATTTGGAAAATCAATTAGCTACCATTTCTGCTACTTTTGATCCATTAGATGGTGATGTGGTTCAACAAGAAGGTCAAGTAACAACTCTACTTGACAAAATAAGACATTTAAAGAATGAAAATGACATAATTGTTGGGAGAGTATGTGAACTAAGGGGACAAATTTGTTTGAAGATTTACATAATGGTAAGTGCTTTGAGGGAAGCGAAAGCTGCTATAGCAATTAGTGACCCAGACAATCTTGAAATTGCAGAGGCTCAATCCAGTTTAATGTGTGGTCACATAACAGTTTTGGAAAGTCTCAAAAAGGTTTGTGATGACAATCTAAGAGTGTTGAAGCAAAAATTTGTAGATATTTTCAAACTTCTATAAGTTACAAGTTCATGCTTGTACAATTTTGGAATTTTGTTTTGGTTTCCCCAGTTTTTGCCATTGATGTCAAAGCGGGAGAAGTGTACAGTGAAAAATGCATAGTCATCATAGGGGGAGTTGTTTTCCCAAGATTGAAGCTTCTTTTTGGAGTTTTGAAATGGAAATGTAACTCATGTTGGTTTTGATTTGAAATTTAATCATTTTTCACTAAATTTCGTTACTCAGATTGATCCAATTGGTGGAATTATTTTTCAATTTATCTCATGTTGGTTTTGATTTGAAATTTAATCATTTTTCACTAAATTTCATTACTCAGATTGATCCAATTGGTGGAATTATCTCATTTGTAAAAAAAAAATGAGATACTTTATGAGATCAAATCTCGAGTTATTGTAAAACGAAGGGAAAATCAATCATGGAAGTTTCCATCAATTCCAAAGGGGGAGATTGTTGGAAAAGAGACGCTGCAAATGATTTTTGGTGTTGTCATTGATGGAAACCCTAGTCAGTGACAGATTGACATAACATCATTTGCTTATACCGACAGTTAGATTGAAGTCTGATAGGAAGAACAAAACATCTACCAACTTGGTGATCATCGACTCACTTGCAGATTTCTAGTTGTTATTTTGAGTTGTGAACCTCATGGGAGGTTTTTTAGTTCATCTAATTTGTTGTCTAGAAATCTTAGTGCCTTGTATTAAGTATTGTGTGAGTTTGGAGATCTGGTTGATAATTCTTTGTTTATCAATATTTTGAGGTTGACTTAGTTGATGTAATATGTTGCAGATATTCAAGGAATGTTTTATAGAATATTTTTGTGTTTTCTCATCTTATTTTGGGTCTGAGCTAAGTTTGTTGGAATTATGTGCCTCAATCTCATAGGCTGAAACCTCTAAAAGAGCCAAGTTGGTGTGACATTCATTCTGTCTGGCCGACTGGCAGTTTAGTAACCTTGTGGTTTGTATAGGTCACCGAGACAATGCTTTTGTCTTGCCGACTGGTGTTGTCACTGTGACTTGTGGCATTCGCTATAACCTTCTGCCAAGTGGGTTGGTCTGGCTGACAGGCCATTCTTATCAGATATCGGGGAGACTCTAGGTGATAAGTGGTGTTGGGGAGATTCATAGCAACTGGAGTCATCGGAGTAACTCATATGCTTCGGTATGAAGTCTTACCGATATGGAAAGTCTCACCGAAAGTTTTACATTCGAAGTCATCGGGGAGACCCTTGGCCGAAAGGCTTGCTTTGGTATGAAGTCTTATCGATATGGAAAGTCTCACCAATAAGTATTCACTTGGAGTCTTCGGGGTAACACAGAGGCTTCACTATGAACTCTTGGCGACATATGTTTGTCTCACCGATTCTCATTGGGGTAACATGGAAGTCTCGGTAAGAAGTCTTGCCAACAATTGGTTCTCTCACCAATGGGTATGAACATCGATGTAACCTCTTGGCGATAGTGGTAATTCTTGCCGATGAGTGTTCTTTTCGGTATGACTTGAAGGCTTAGTGTGATCTCTTGGTGAATGACAATAGTCTTGCTGATGGAAATGCTAATGTATATGTGACTTTAGAACTTCTGTATGATGTCTCATCAAAAATGATGGTCTTGCCGAATAGCGATACAAGTGATGATCATCGGTATGAGGTCTTGGCGACAAGGGGAAGTCTGAGCGACAGCTTGTGAACTCGGTGTAAACTCTTGCTGATAGTGAAGACTCTTGGTGATAATGACAATCTGGCTTTGTGGCATCGGGGAGACACAGTTAGTGTCTCACCGACATGCAACATAGGTTGAATGTCTTTGATTGTGTGATGACTATCCTATGTTGTGAGTCTTCGACCAATCAGAGAAGCCAAATGGGAACCGTTGGAAGTTAGTCTGTTGTGGCAATTCTATGAGGAAATTCAACAAATAGGGGTGACATGGATATACTCTGTAGTTGCAGATGATGTTCGGTTGGATTGATGAATGGTTCGATCAACAATTGGATGAACAGTGTTGTGAACGGTTCGACGAGTGATCAGTGTATGAATTCGATTCTAAGAGCATTGTAATGTGAATGGTCTATACAAGGTTGGTCATTGTGAAAGCTACTATAATTTGACATCAGAGAGTCAAGCACATACTCTGTATGTAATTTTATTATTGTAATACAAAGGGGTTTTTCTTGGTGTGGTGGGTTTTTCTCCCATAAGGGTTTTCCCCATGTAAATCTAGTGTTCATCTGTGTATGATTATTTCTTTGTTTCTGTTATTTCTTTCAAGTGTATCTTAATTGGACTGTAATTGAAAATTTAAAAGTATCTCTACATTCTTCCTTGAGGTTTTGACGTTAGGAGAGTTGTTTCCGCACTTAGCTTTCCTTACAAGTGGTATCAGAGCTTGGCCAGTTGTGTTATCCTTGTGGGTATGTTGGATTTTTTGTGTCAATTTCTGTTCAGTGGGAGTCTTGTAGAAGTTTGGTAATTCAAATTATAGGTTAAGATGGCAAGCACGTTAGGAAAGATTGAAATTGAGAAATTTAATGGAAACAATTTTGAGTTGTGGAAACTTAAAATGGAAGATCTATTGGTTGATCATGATCTTTGGATTGCTGTGTCTGGAATGAAACCTACATGCATGAAGCAAGAAAATTGGAATCTTGCAGATAGAAAATCAAAGGGGCTGATAAGGCTCTGTTTAGCAGACTCTGTTCTTTTGAATGTTCATGAAGAAAAGACTGCATCTTCCTTGTGGAAAAGACTGGCAGCTATTTATCAAGGCAAGTCCTTGGTGAATAAATTGTTCTTGAGGAAGAAGTTGTACTCTTTGAGAATGCAGGAAGGAGGGTCTTTTGCTGATCATTTGAACACATTCAACATGTTCATTGCACAGTTAACATCTATGGGTGTGAAGATTGATGAAGAGGATCGTTGTATGTTGTTATTATGTTCTTTCCGTGATTCATGGGATCACCTAGTGATGGTTATTGGGAGTACAACATCCACTTTTAAGATGGAAGATGTTGTTGCTTCTTTTGTTAGTCGTAAGAGATGAGAAGGAAATATTTTGAGATGGCTAAGGAGGCTCTTGCCGTTAGAGGGCGATTGAAAGAGAAAGGCAAAGAAGAAGCGACAAGAAGTCCAAATCCAAACCGTGAGGGGAGGATCAAAGTTCTAAAGGAAGAAGTCCAAGGTGAAGTGCTGGAATTGTGGGCAACCCGGGTCATGTCCGAAGGATTGTAAAGAGGAGAAGAAGAAGAAGAAGAAGAAGTATTCTCGACAATGATTCTTCTCAGAGTGATGCAGATGCGTTCATTGCAGCAATGGCTACGCATGCATCAGATGATGTCTGGCTGATTAATTCTGGAGCATCTTTCCACATGACATCTCATAGAGACCGGTTCACGAAGTATGAAAAATATGATGGTGGAAAGGTGTATTTTGCAAGTGATTCATCTTTGGAAATAGTTGGTCGTGGAAGAGTCAGAATTCAATTCCCTGATGGAAGAGTGAAGGGAATCAATGATGTAATGCATATACCAGGTCTGGCTCAAAATCTACTTTATGTGAGTAAGTTGAATGATATTGGAGTGCAAGCCATGTTCTTTGGAAATGGCTGCAAGATGACTAGAGGCTCTATGGTCTCTAGCAAGAGGTGCTCGTTGGTACCTTTGTATAAGCTTGATGCACATGCTATGCACGTAATAGTGTTCTCGCCTAAGTCACAGAAAAGCTACCAGGAGGAAAAGAGGAAGAAATTCCCGAGAAGTGTAAACTCTTATGGAAAATTAAACTTCCAACGAAAAGACTATGCTCGGGCATCATAGGCTAGCCACATTGAGTAAAGGTTTAAAAACCTTGAAGAATAAAAACCTGGTTGAGGGGCTTGAAGATTGTAACCTCGACCCGAAGTTTTGTGAACATTGTATAAATGGTAAACAACACCGTGTTTCATTTTATTCTAGTCCTCACAAATGTTCTGGTTTGCTTGATTATATACATTTTGATGTTTTTGGTCTAGTGAATGTTCCTTCTTTGTCTAAGTCAAGGTAATATGTATCGTTCATTGATGATTATTCAAGAAGAACATTAGTTTATTTTTTGAAAAGTAAATCAGAAGTGTTCAGTCGGTTTAAGGAATTTAAGAACCTTGTAGAAAATCAAACTGGAAGAAAAATAAAATGTTTAAGGATTGATAATGGCAGTGAATTTTGTTCTGATGATTTCGAGAGGTACTATAAAGATCATGGGATTAAAAGACATAAAACTACACCTTACACTCCGCAGTAAAATGGAGTTGCAGAAAGGTTGAATAGGACAGTGATGGAAAGAGCACAAAGTATGCTGAGTAGTGCTGGCTTGGAGGAGAAGTTCTGGGCTGAGGCAGTTGCTACAACATGTTACTTGATAAACTACTCTCTAAATTTAGCTCTTGTTGAGAAAACACCTTTGGAAGCATGGTCTGGTAAGAAGCCCTCTTTAAGACACATTTGAGTTTTTGGCTGTGAGGCATATGCACATGTGCCATATGAGAAAAGATCTAAATTGGAGAACAAGGCTGTCAAATGTATTTTTATTGGTTATAGTGCTGGCATAAAAGGATACAAGCTTTGGAATCCTGATACGGAGAAAGTTCTATACAACAAAAGTGTTATCTTTCGTGAGTTGAAGCCTTCTACCTTGGATCTACAGTCAGAGACAAAATCATAAAAAAAAAGGATGTAGTTGAAATTCCTCTGACACTAGATAAGGAGGAATTGAAAATTCAAAATGTACCTGAAACTGAGGAGAGCTCAAGTAGTTATGAGAGTTCTAATGAAGAAGAACAACCTTAGCCTCAACAAGTGAGGAGGTCAACTCGTGAAAGGAAGAACCCTAATAGGTATGGGTTTTCTTTGATAGATTCTACTTGTGCCTATGCTCTAATTTCTAGCACTGATGAGCCTAGGACTATGAAAGAAGCATTTAGAATGTCTGATTCAAACTCTTGGTTGGAAGCCATGAATGAAGAAATGGCATCATTAGAAAAGAATGATACTTGGAGTTTGGTGCCCTTGCCTAAAGGTAGAAAATTTGTTGGCTGCAAATGGGTATTTAAAAAGAAAATAGGTTTGGATGGCAGTGTGGAAAAATATAAGGCGAGGTTGGTTGCGAAGGGTTATTCCCAGGTAGAGGGAATTGATTATGGAGAATTTTTTTCTCCTGTAGCTAAGATGACGTCCATTAGATTTCTTTTTTCACTTGCAGTAGCATATGACTTATAGGTCGTACATATGGATGTGAAGACAACATTTCTTCATGGTGATCTTGAAGAAGAGATTTATATTTCCCAGCCTGAGCACTTTGTGGAAAAAGGTAAAGAAAGATTGGTTTGCAAGTTGAATAAATCTCTATATGGGTTAAAGCAGTCTCCTAGAATGTGGTACTAGAAGTTTGACACTTTTGTTTTTTCATTGGGATTTGTAAGATCAAAATTTGATCATTGTGTGTATTACAAAGCTGAAAGTGATCAAGCTCTTATTATTGCTCTCTATGTTGATGATATGTTGTTCATAGGCAATAGTAAGTTAATGATTTATGATCTTAAGCCTCAGTTGTCTACAAAGTTTGAAATGAAAGATCTTGGTACAGCAAGGTATATTCTGGGAATGGAAATAACTAGGAACAAGAAGAATAAAAAACTTTGGCTCAGTTAGAGTAAGTATGTTAAGACTGTTCTAGACAGATTTTGTATGAATGACTGCAAGCAGCTAGTTGTTCCAGTTTTGCAGGGAATGAAGCTATCTATTGAAGACTTTCCAAAATATCCTACTGAGATAGAGGACATGAAAAGTGTACCTTATGCTAGTTTGGTATGAAGTCTTACCAATATGGAAAGTCTCACCAAATTTTTTACATTCGAAGTCATTGGGGAGACCCTTGGCCGAAAGGCTTGCTTCGGTATGAAGTCTTATCGATATGGAAAGTCTCACCGATAAGTATTCACTTGGAGTCTTCAAGGTAACATGGAGGCTTCGCTATGAACTCTTGGCGACATATGTTTGTCTCACCGATGCTCATCAGGGTAACATGGAAGTCTCGGTAAGAAGTCTTGCAGACGGTTGGTTCTCTCGCTGATGGGTATGAACATCGATGTAACCTCTTGGCGATAGCAATAAGTCTTGCCGACGAGTCTTCTTTTCAGTGTGACTTGAAGGCTCAGTGTGATCTCTTGGCAAATGATGATAGTCTTGCCGATGGAAATGCTAACGTCTATGTGACTTTGGAACTTCGGTATGATGTCTCATCAAAAATGATGGTCTTGCCGAATAGCGATACAAGTGATGATCATCGGTATGAGGTCTTGGTGACAAGGGGAAGTCTGAGTGACAGCTTGTGAACTCAGTGTAACCTCTTGCTGATAGTGAAGACTCTTGGCAATAATGACGATCTGGCTTTGTGGCATTAGGGAGACACGGTAAGTGTCTCACTGACATGCGACACAGGTTGAAATCCTTTGACCGAGTGATGACTATCCTACATGGTGAGTCTTTGACCAATCAAAGAAGCCGAATGGGAACCATTGGAAGTTAGTCTGTTGTGGCAGTTCTATGAGGAAGTTCAACAGACAGGGGTGACATGGATACACTCTATAGTTGTAGATGATGTTCGGTTGGATTGATGAATGGTTCAATCAACAATTGGATGAACAGTGTTGTGAACGGTTCGATGAGTGTTGGAGTGATTTTATGCACAGTTTCACTGGCGCATAAAGATTTTATGAAGCAAGTCAAAGCAGAAGATCAGTATCAGTCAAAAGGATAGAAGATTGACATCTGAGCCTAACCAAAACTATAATCAAGTATTTTTAGATGCTATTTCTTCAATTCATTCTCTTGGATCTAATCCAAATCTCTGTAAGGCAATGTGCCTTCCCATTTTGAGTAGTAATCTCTAGGAAGTGTGCCTGAATGCAAGTGCATTCCCATATTGTAAACTTCTTTTGAGTATACTCAGATTATATTGTATATTTTCCATCCACTGTGGTTTTTCCCCTAATAGGGTGTCCACATCCTTGTGTTATGGTGTTGTGGTTGTTTTCCTTTTGTTTCTATATATTACTTTTGGTTGAATTTTCTAAGTGGATCAAAGATCAGAATAATAAAATTAATTTTTGTACAACACTAATTCAACCCCCCTCTCAGTGTTTCTTGTTTCCAACAGAACCCTACCTAGACAACTCTCTCTCTCTCTCTATTCCTTTATATCTTTCCCACTCCCTCTCTCTCACTCCCTATCTCTCCCACCCCCTCTACCTCACACTCCCTCTCTCTCCCTATCTCAGTTCTCTCCCTCTAACATGCTACCTAGATAACTCTCTCTCTCTCTACCCCCTCTCTCTCCCTCTATCCCTCCCACCCTACCTAGATAAGTCCCTCTC
>VDFB02328169.1:0-25247 GCA_007258455.2 Sequoia sempervirens | reverse complement strand
TGTGAATCATGCATTCATGTCAGATGAGCCAACCATCCCAAATAATGGGAGTATAATTGAAGACTTTAGTTGAAAAAATTAATCAACATAATGAAAGAACCAGTCTAATTAACTACATTTACATTATATATGCATTTGCACTACACTACCAATAACATGTACATCATATAGGACACTCGGCCCAAAATAGCATTTAGCCAAACCAATGAACATACCCATTTAACAACATATACATCATATAGGCATGTACATAATACTAGCAATATCATTTACATAATATAGGGCATTAAACTATACAATGGTTTAAGGATGTAGCATTGAAGAGACTTGGTTTTTGTAGAGGCATTTGGTGTTCAACTATGTTACAATATTCTTCTCAAACTAAATTGAGGACATCTATAACATAGTTTAACACTACAAATTCTTTTGGGGAAATCAAGCCTCCCTAATACATTGCTCAAAACAGAGTGGTGTTGAACATGTATTGGCGCCTAAGGCAAC
The DNA here is from genome assembly GCA_007258455.2 of Sequoia sempervirens. Lineage (NCBI taxonomy): Eukaryota > Viridiplantae > Streptophyta > Pinopsida > Cupressales > Cupressaceae > Sequoia > Sequoia sempervirens. The sequence goes on along the minus strand of VDFB02328169.1, from coordinate 24,746 downwards.
TAAGAATTTAGAAATTGAATATAGGAAAGGGGTGAAAATGAGTGGGATGAGCGAGGGCTTGGAGCATTGAATGATCTAAGGCCTTGGAATTACGCACCATTCAAGTTGAGTAAATGGGAAGAGACGTGTAGTGCATGTTGCTAGACGAAAGGGAGTGAGGAGGCGACACCCAATAAATACAAGGAAGTGGACATTCAAGGTGGGAAAGTGTTCAACTGCCACATATTTGTTTGACCCACTACTAGGTCCCTATAATACACTATCCAGAGGTGGACTCGGTCGATGATCGGTCAACCCTCCAAATGGGTAAGTCGTGAACATGTTGGACCAATTGGAGCATAACACGTGGTAGATTTAAACCAATTGGTTAAATTTAAATTAAAAGGTTATTAGCAATTAAACATACTTGCAACCAAAAAATAGAAATAAAATGTAAACTTATATTTATAACATAATATTGTACATAGTCCCCAATGTACACAACAAAACTAGCCAAAAAATAATGGACTTGTATGATTGGTCCCTCCCAACTTCAATTAAACCAGTCAGAAAAAGTTTTTGGATCTATGTTCTCATTCCATGTCGATGGATTTGGAGTTGTGGTTAAATGATTTGGAGTTGGATTGGAAAATTGACTACAAATTTCATGTGATGGGGTGAGTACTAAACAATTCATACCAACAACAAATTGAGGGATACGATGTTCATCCCGAGTGGATGTTTGACTTAAAATTTAACTGCAACTTACATGTGATGGGCTATCGAATAATTAGTACCAACAAAAAATTGAGGGATATTTATGTTCACTAATTCTCAAAATAAAGCATGATTGTCTGGTAACGGGTTCATAGGAGTGCTTAACCACCTTTCTCGTTGCAATTCCCTATGGGCCACCTCGATCTCTCTTTCCTTTTTGTCTTATTCCTTTTGAACCTTCTCTCACTCCCTCTTTTGCTCTCTTTCCTTACATTGAATTTCCTTGCCAACTTTCCTTTGCTCCTTCAACTCCATCACCACAATCCATGTTTACTTTCTCTCCTCATTATATTGCTTCTTTCTAGATTTGAGTTCTTCTAGTTCTTTTTGTTAGGGTTAGAAAGGCAAATATATAACAATTAAATGTAGATTTAATTAATAAACAGAGAAACTAAAACACACATAGAATAGATTATAACATAGAGAATTTAATGTGGTTCACCCAATCCGGGCTACATCCACCAAACCGCAGCCATCCAATGATTTTATTATCCAGTACAAAAACCTATTACAATCTTGTGAATAATCGTGTTTTTCATCATACTATAACCCCCATCCGAACCCCTTTTTAACAAGCTTAGAAGCTTCCAGATTCGGGTTCTACAAAGTCGGATTTTTTTCTTTTTCGTTGATTTTTTCCTTTTTCAGTGACGATGCGAAAAAATAGGAGGAAATTCGGCAAGGATACATGTCGGGTTGTATAGTATAGCATGATCAGTTGCCACATGCCAACACTTTTTCCTTTGCTCCTGTTGTATTAGGAGATTCATGTAGTCATTAACTTTGTTAATAGTTGTGTAGAGGAGGGGGACCGACTGCTCAGGACCCTAGGTCATGGGAGGGTCTAGAACAAACATGAACAAGAAGCATCCAAAATATGGGAAAGGGTTAAGGAATTGATGATTTATTAATTGATAGGTTCATGGATATAAAAGAGGTAGTAAAGATTGCTCAGAAGGAGCTTGCTAAGTTGGAAGATAAGTAGAAGTTCACCTCTGCCGAGTTGAAAAGAATAAAATTTGAAGACAATTGGGTAGATGGGCCAAATGTAGATATACTTAAACATGTATTGGATAATTATGATGAATATCTACTTGAGTAGAAGATAGAGGAGTGAAGTGGCTGTGGAATATTATTTTTTGAATGGAGCATCAAATGGTATGGCCAGTTGGGCAGCTCTCTCCTACTTTTCAGGAACATGACAATAGTTCAATTGAGTATTCCCAACAATTCGACCTTCTCCCTTTGCAGGCAGATTTTGATGAAGAGTTATCATTAGTTAACTGAAGATCATAATAGGCAGTTGTCTCATTCAACTCCAGTTGCTCCTTGATTTGTGAATCTTCATTTTGTGATGAGAGGAATTAGTGCTAAGCCTGTCTATATGTGGAATTTCTCTCCATGTTGTAAAGGTCGGCTAATTGAAGTGAAGATTAGATGCCTAAAAAAGAGATCTAGGATAATTCTACAACTTTTAGAAGTTTTACAGTTTTTATGCAAAGATACTTAGACATTTTTACAAGTTTCAATACAATTTATGTTAGTTCTAGAATGATTTTTAATGGTAATGTTTTTTGGCCTCCTACAATGATTTTAAATAACTAAGCCTTTACAACCATGACTCAGAGATTGAACATCTAATCTAAATAGTTATCTCAATCATCATGAAGGTGCATTTAAATTGTCAACCTAGGGATGTAAACTTGAAATGGGTCAACACAGTATGTGCACTGGGAACTCTCAAGTAGTCATTCCTACTCTATAGGTAAGAAACACAATACTAAAAGTAAATTGTTTGAAAGAGGAAATAAAGTAAATGTTGAACATCAAGCAACAACTATGCTGAACTAAAATGCATAATAGGAATAAAAGATCTGAGCAACAAATATGAAACTACTCTGTCTGCTTTGGCTATAGGAACAAACACATAATGGGCTTCTAGTGGCTGCAGGAACATTCGATGCCAGATTTTGAACTAAGTACAAAACAAGAAATAATAACTAAACTAATTACTCTAAAGAATGGGTTACTCACCAAGTGGCCCCCCTTGGATGAGTATCCCCTAAAACTAATACAAACTCAAATGCTTAAACTCAGACTTTCATCTCATTTATTGAAAAATGTATAAACGAAGTACAACATGGTTGTATTGAAAAGTGGATAATGCTTAATACATCCTCAATATCATCTTAACAACAACAATCAAGAACTAAGAACCTCCAACATCTCCAAACCTAACATCTAGAATCCAGCCCCTGAGAAGAGGATTCAAATCCTTATTTATACAACCAACTAAACAGGGTGGTCAACTCCCTCTAACTGAGAGGACGCCATTTAGGGAAAGCGAGGAAAAGAGTGGCAGAGCGGTTACGTTTGCAGGGAATCTAGTTAGACATGCATGCCCAAATGTGGACTCAACGCTATAGTAATGCCCGCGATTGCTCAAGGCCATAAATACAAGGCGGTTACAATTGACTATAGCGGGGAATCTACTGTCGTCGTCCTTCAGTTGACTCATTTGAATGATTCCCCTACATGATCATTTGACGGTTTCCTTTCTCAACTTAGCATCCACAAATTGTGTCTTGCATTGCAATGTCAGTACACATAATAATTGCACATCCACAATCACCTTAAAGAACATTCATCAACCACACACAAAATCAACATAGATAATCCACATAATATGTCAATGTCATTAAAACTTCACAAGGATAGGGTTAAACCCAATGTCAATGGTTTGAGGGAAACATTATGCAAATATTAATACTTAACTACTAAAGTTCATGACACTGCCAACAGATGGACTATAAATTCTACCAAAAATTAGGCTCATCAATGTTGATGAACAGTAGTCATTCATATGCAAGTGAGTTTTGTTGAGCATAAATGTCTCTTATTTGATGAAAATCAATACAAGATTCTGAATCTGAGACTATTTTCATTAAGTTATCTGCAAATGAGATCTCTTTGTGTTTATTGATCTATGAATTTTAGTAATGAGTTGGTGATATATTCTTGTTTGAAAATGAAGTTTTAAAAGAAGTGGTGATGAATGATTGTATGTCTTGAATTTGCACTATGAATGAATGCAATGGTATAGAGTATTATGTGGATTGTATCATTTTATGGTTTTAGTTGTTTGAAGAAATGCTCATTATGAAGTTTGTATGTCTAAATTAAAGGAAATTCGTGTTTATGCTTTGTTGTCCTAAGCTCTGTTCTATATTTTGATGTTTATTTACACCCCCAAACGTTAGATTAATTTGTATTATGCAGTTTGTACCCTTTTTTAGCAGGCCCCTTGAACATTACAGTTGCATAGGCCACTGAACAACATCAACACAGTTAAGAACCAACTACAGAGACCTTGGAAGATAGGTAGTTTTAGATTATTTATCTTTTTAAGGAGAAATAGAGTAGAAATATTATGCTTTAACATTGTTGTGTTACATTGACCATCAACAGGTAGCATTCACAACCCTAGGTCCCACTAAGATGGAAAGAGTTATAGAACCATAAGGAGCGAGAGAGAGACCATCATGGGTACGTATTGTGGTTTTCATATTTTTATACTCCTCTGTAGAGAGTTTAGCAAAAGAGTCTCCTCTGTAATAATATTTACGCGACTCACGAGATCCATAAGGACTCTTGTCACAATGTTTCCATTGACATGAGTGGGAACATATAGAGGAGAGGGCTTCTTATTCATGGGTAGATCTTGCAATGTAAAAGTTATGTATGGTGAACTAGTCACAGGTTGAGGGGGAGGAATGTGAGTAAACGAAACCATATTTACATACTTTGAGGCCTTAAAGGAAGCACCAGAAGATTTAATGATCAAATTTGTAGAGAGACGGAAACAGGTCCGTATAAATTTGCAATTCACTATTTTCCTTAGCCATAAACTTGTTCGTATTTTGCTTCTTACCATCAAGGTGAATACTACCATCATCAATGTGATCCTGTATCTTGTGACGCAGGTGCATACAACATTCGGTATCATGCCTGTGGATGTGATGGTATTGGTAGAACGTATTTCCATCGTACCAATCAAGGTAAGGTTCTATAAGAGGTCGAGGATCTTCCAAGGTTATAACCTTATCCTTTAACATTTTCTTCAAAATAGAAGAATAAGATTCATACAAATTTGTGAACTGTTTGTTGCGCTTGAGGCCTTTGTCACTAGATGCGGTGACTACATTTGCAACAGATTTTCCTTTTGGTAAAATCAACACGATAGACCTTCCCTTTAGATAGGAGCGCGAGGAAGATCCCCCGAATTGAGCAACCGTTTGCTGATATTCCCGCAATGTTGCACACGGATGTATGAAAGAAGGATACTTCATTAAGGAAAACTTCTCCTGCCAAGGTCTCTGCAGGTTGCCGATGAACACCTTCTACACATTTGAGTCAGGTAACGGGTAAAAAATCTGTGAAAAGAGTGCTTGATATTAAGCAATGAAATTAGTAATCTTCTCATGCTCTCCCTGCTTACATCAGACGAGGTCTGAAAAGGACGTCTTTGGCCCGATGTTAGCATGAAACTATTGGAGAAACTAATTAACAAGCCGATCGAACGATAATATGGAGTTGTCAGGCAAGGAACAATACCACTCTAGTGTTGTGTCCTTGAGAGATTGAGGAAATAATTTGGCCATCAAGGCATCGTGGTGAAAGAAGTTTGTACACATCGTGTTGAAGGTTGACACATGTGTTTTCATATCTCCTTTACCATTGTACTTCTCAAATTTAGGAATCTCCATCCCCTAGGGGATGGGAGTATTTAGAATTTCCATTAACAAAGGACTATGTCAGAAGAAAGGTTGGAAGATGGGCTAGGCAGAGGCTTGGGACAGACTCGCCAACTAATTATGCATTTGACCCATATTTTGTAGCAAAGCATTTAGAACAGGTTCAGATGATGAAATAGGACCAGTGGAGCCATCATTGGAACCACCACCAGAACCACTACTAGAGCCACTACCGTGACCGCTGGACATACTAAACACATCTGCCCCCATTCCTCTAGAGATCCCACTGTCGAAACCAGCATTGCCCCTAGGAAGGACATTGAATCCCAAGGGTATTCTGCTTGCTTTGACGATAGGGGTTAGCTCAGGAGCGGAGACGTTAATGAAAGGGCCTATCTCAACCATGCATACCGATGTTGTGGGCATCGAGATGCCAATCTGTCTCTCATAGGCATCAATCACATCTCCTCAGGTAACACTCAACCTAGTGTTGTATGAGGGGACATATGCTTTCGTTAAGTCGGTAAGGCCACAAAGAAACTCTATGCCTATCTGATCCTTGTCTAACATATATCTTATTTCATTAACAACTCTAGCGGCTCTAGGCGTGTTTCTATCCTTCCCCAAATGATTCATGAGATCTAAAATCCTCCCATCCAAAGCAAGCAAGTGCTCTGTGGGAATAGTGACAATGTCATCCTCATTCAGAGGTGAGGCTATAGGGGAAATAGGAGGAGTGGGAATGTGAGTGGTTTCGTCAAAGAAAGTTGTCTCGGCCCCCAACACCATCTCTTGAGAAGTGTAACTAGTAGTGACCTTTGAGAAATCCATTTCTAAGTGTCGATGTCACACGCTCCTTCTAACAACATATCCAGAAGTTGTAGACTGAGTTGTGAAGCTCATAAAGCATCACAACACACAAGCCCACAACCTATGCAAGACACAAGAGGAGGAATCCTAACACAAAGAAATAAATATTACGAGGTTCACATTAAGTTCACTAAAATGTAGAGGAGCGGGACCGATTGCTTAGGACCCCAAGTCACGGGAGGGTCTAGAACAATAAGCTTCCTTGATCTACCTCAAGCTAATGGAATTTTTTTTGGGAGTTTAAAGTTTAAAGATTAAAAGGAAGAGCAACTAGGTTGTTGTTGTCCTTTTCCAAGCTCGAATGTTTCAGGAAGTTACGTGAGCAAGTTTCCAGAGTCCAAACTGTGACTTAGACAACTCATTATCAGGGGACCATGGTGTGAGACACAGACAACAACGTGATGCACTGGCGTCTTGGTGGGGTGTTGGCGTCTGTACAAATAGAAAGCATAAAGTATAGTTAAAAACTAAGGAAAAACCTACTAAAAACTTGATAGATGTAGTTTGACGGAATAATAGAAACATAAAGGAACAAAATGACAGCATAGCAAGAAGAATAATTTAACTAAGTCTAACTATGAATTAATAAAGAAAGGGGAGGAAAGCGCACCTTCCTACCCACGAGTTGATATCTTCAAAATCTTCACTTCAAATAGGCCTTGCACACAAAAGACGAAAAAATGTTGGGGTTGTGTTTAGAGGACTACCTCAGTCAATTCCCTGTTTTGGTGTTTCCACCTCCATGGACAACCAAATAGCAACGACAAGAGAAAGATGATAAAGGAAAGATATTGAAAGATCAATACCAAGCAATACGTTGAACAAAAATATGCTATGATATTAAAACGATAATTCCAAGTAAAAGGAAGATGGAGTGATATCACCTTCAACCACTTGCACTCAAGGAAAATGGGAGAAGGACCGAGCTCGCAAGCTTTCAAAGGCCAACATTGCCACAACAATGAAGAGAGTGAGCCAACAAAGTATCAACTTGTAGCTTCAATGGAGGTGGTGGAGCTTGAAGGAGTTGAAAGTGAGTGAGAAGTGTGAGAATGATCAAGAGGAATGCCAATAAGATGAGTTGAATGAATGAGAGCAATTTGAAGGAAAACATGTAGGCAAAGGAGTCATTCAAAGTTAGTTCAAAGGGCAGGAGACGTTACACTTTGCATCCAATGGAGGAGCGTAATGCCTCTACAAATTCCAGAGGTAAGAATTTTGTCAGGAGGACAGCGTGTCGTGCAGACATTTGTGTGCCGTGCTAGCATCCCAGATAGAATATCCCCCACCGACATGAAAACAAGTTGCCAAGTGGATGGAAAATGGATGAAGAGCATGGAATTGCATTAACAAACTTAATTCTCTAAGGTAGGAGGTATGTAAATGTGGAATTTACAAGGGGTGCAAATTCACGCCATTACAAGTTTAGATTGTCGGCTCAACCAAATACTATTATCAACATAATTCTTTGTTCTTTCATTGATAATGTGCAAAAATAGCTCGAGGAATTTGTTGATTGTCAAAATTGGTTGGGATTCCATTGTTTCATTCTCTTGGTAGTCAGTGTTCTTGACTTTCTCGCCAACAACTTGTGTTTCTTGGTTGAAATCTATATTTTCTCCATCAGTAGAACCTCCACATTCAACATAGTAATGTACCATTTTAGGTATGGAAAATGTGGTTGGTGGAGATGGGAAGGAAAATTTTCCTTGTTCTTCTTGGCATTATAAGTTAATACCTAGATTCATAGCTCCCTCCAACCAAGACGATTGGCTAGGTTGCGAGGGAAGACTAATACCATCATTAAATTCCTCACGTTGATTGTCTGTCATGTGATGAGATTGTTGATTGAACACCATATTTGTATTTCAATTAGTAGTATTACTTTGGATTGTATATTGTAGACCTTACTATACGTGAGATTTTGTTGTACATTGCAATGCACGTGCCACTTCATTAGTTGAAACTACAACACCTGATAAACTAAGGATGTTTTACATTGCAAAAGCATCCTCAACTATGTCGAATTGATATGTGTCACTCAAACACATGTCATCCACCAGTGCATTAGGATTGAGGGGCCATATCCCCATCTTTTTGAATCTTGTTGTGATATTGGAGATGGTCAATTCTTTTAATAGCGACTTTCTACCTAGTTTTTCCAATTCTACCCTCTTGATTTCTATGTTTGGGTACATAGCTAGCCATGTTACTTGTTCATATTTGAAGTATGTTTTGAATGGAAAAAACATGCTCACATCTAGTGGTTTTAGTTTGTGTAGCGTGTGTGTAGGAAGTGTAAGCAGATTGATGCCCAACATCCTTACCTCATGGATGGTTGTTATTGCAACATGACTACCATGGCCATAAAAAATGAGTAGTTGCCTGTTAGTGGGTGACACGCCTCCTAAAATTGATTGTGCAAAGTGGTGCAATTTTTTTATGAAAATCTCTTTTATCATCCAAATGTTTAGCTGGGATGCCATAAAAGCACCTGGTTCACAACCTACAATGTAACTTTTGATCTTCTTCTTTCCCTTGAACAAGTAGAATCTTGGTATGCCTTGACCAATAACATTAACACAACAAAGAATTGTAACCCATTCTCAGCTCTTGGGAATTATGTATGACATGCTCCTACTGCCTCTTCTTGCCAACACCCTCATCACACCATTTTTGCCCGCTTGAATACCTATTTCATTGTAGTTCCATATTCGATTAGGACCATACAAATTAGCATCATACGTCATGGACAATGCATTGTAAAAAGTGGATACTACTACATGTCTAAGGTTGACTACCTTGTCCTTGCCAAGGCCTCCAACTGTGCACAATGTGAGTTATGGACTGTGCCTCTTAAATCCAGTCCACCAAGACTTACCAAGTAGCCCATCCTTGAAAAGGTTGGGTCTATATTGGTAAATCTTGGCGACCTCTGCCTTGAGATTGATAATCTCAAGGCCATGGACAACTATAATCATTTCTTTGCACCACTTGATGATAAGAGCCTCCTCATCTTCTATTAGGATAGTTGGAGGACCTTTCTTGGAAGTGGATGTAAGCCCACCTAACTAGTCGGTGAGTGTTATAGTTGGGATTCTTCATTTTTTTGTTGTAACCCTTGTTGCCATCCCATTGTCCTCTACATCTCAAAGAGCCCCGATCATGTTCTTTGTCAACCACTCCTATTCTCATGTTGTTGTTCTCAACCTTCTTGGAGGTGCACTAACAACCACAACTACCTCAGTAGGTTGAGGACTGTTATCTACTTGTAAAAGAGGTTCTTCGTCAAGGGGGAATGTAACCCCTCTTTTATGTGGAGGTAACCTTGTCACGAATCTCTTCTTGCTTGGCCTAGTCCTCATTTGAACTTCGTATGCCACTTGTAGATAATAGGAAACATGAATCAAACAATAATAAAAACCATTAAGTTCACAATGATTCTTGAATAAATCTTTTTTTTGGTGTACATGTTCAGAGTTTATAATGTGAAAGATTACAATTTATTTTTATTGGTCTCTTTACTTTATTTATTTGTTCTTTACATATACTAAAAAATAAATTAAATATGCAGTTACAGTATAGTGGGTTGAAAAATTACATCATATACAACACACGTGTTGTATTGTGGAGCCTGATCAAACTTATGTTTTAATTTTCTCCACCTTTGTCAGCGTGTTTTCCCCCTAATTTATTTAATGGGGGAATGCCCTCGAAGCAAAAATTCACCATATTTTAATAAAGGAAATTGCTACGATTTTGAATATAAAAATGTAATTGTAAATGGTTGGAAACAGTCAATAAACTGCCCAAATTTGAACAATTACATGTGGGAAATCAAGAGCCATGAACTGGACAGTTACCTGCATGCATGGGAAGGAAAAAGTGTGTGGTTTCCAATTTTTTTATTGTTGTGCATGAAGTTTGATGTCGATTTGCTATAGGTCGTGTAAGCAATTGTGAGTAGAAGGTCACAATTCAGTGACAAGTTTGTGCTTTAGGCGCATAAAGCAAAGCATGGGTAAAACAAAGCAATGGTAAACGTTGTAACATGTTGTTGCAAGTTGCATCTATTGTTGTAAGCTAATGTAATATTCATTTTGCTGAAAGTTAATAATAAAAGACTCTGCTATTGGTGGATGTAGCCAAAATTGGGTGAACCATGTTAAAATTGGTGTTGTTCTTTTGCTGCTATTAATTTATGTATTTATATTCCTCTACTTAATTTTGTAATCTGTATTTAACTAGTATAACTCTGCCTACAATTCCTAACAACATGCATATATGGTATAAGGTTGACATCCATTAACATTTTACATGACTCCATGTATGCACTTCCAGTACACTAGGTAGAACAATTTGGTATTATACATCATATGGCATGTCAAATTGGCTAAGACATCCACACAAAACATCCACTTCCTCCCATTTAACATGCGCCATCTACTCTTTCCCTCTTGTCAAACTACATTAACATTTACAATTGGAGGCCCTATTAGCTTTAAGTTGGAAAAAATAATATAATTGAAAACCCAATAGGTTATGCACTTACAATAGATTAGATTAAACAATCACATCATATACAACAAATAGGCATTGATTAAAAAATATAACTGAAAGCACTTGATCTTTTGCACTTACAACAAAGTGGGTATAATAATTACATCCTACACAACAAATATGAATTGACATTCAGAAACAATATAATTTGAAACCCTAGATATTTAGTTACAGGTCAATGTGAAGAACATTTACATCACATACAATAGATTGACATTCCTAGGTATAAATAATATAACTGAAAACCCAATAGGTTATGCACTTATAGCATATTGGATTACACAATCACATCCTATACAATGGATAGGCATTGATAAGCATAAAAAATATAATTGAAAGCACTCGATCTTATGCACTTACAATAGAGTGGGTATAACAATTACATCCTATACAACAAATATGCATTGACATTTATAAACAATATAACTTGAAACCCTATATATTTAGTTACAGGTTAGTGTGAAGAATATTTACATCGCATACAACAGATTGATATTCCCAGACATAAAGAATAAGGTTATACACTTACAATAGACTAGATTACACAATCACATCGTATACAATAAATAGGCATTGATAGGCATAAAAAATATAATTGAAAGCACTTGATCTTATGCACTTACAACAGAGTGGGTATAACAATTACATCCTATACAACACATATGCAATGAAATTCATAAACAATATAACTTGAAACCCTAGATATTCAGTTATAGGTTAGTGTGAAGAACATTTACATCACATACAACAAATAGGCATTCCTAAGCATAAATAATATAATTGAAAACTCAATAGGTTATGCACTTACAACAAAATGGATTACATAATCACATCCTATACAATAGATAGACATAAAAATATAACTGAAAACACTTGATCTTATGTACTTACAACAGAGTAGGTATAATAGTTACATCCTATAGAACAAATATGCATTGACATTCATAAAAAATATAACTTGAAACCCCATATACTTAGTTATAGCTCACTATGTAAAACATTTACATCCTATACAAGAGATAGGCATTATGAGGCAAAAAGAATATAAGTGAAACCCAATAGGTTATGCACTTTTAGCAAATTTGATTACACAATCACATCCTATAGAACAGATAGGCATTGACAGGTCAGGTGGGTATAACATTTACATCGTAGACAACAGATACCCATTCTCAGGCAAAAAAAAAATGAAAACCTTATAGGCTATGCACTTACACAACAATGGGTGTAACAAGTAAATCACATACAACATATATGCATTAAAAGAGGCATAAACAAAATAACAGAAAAACCATTAGATTACGCACTACAAGCAAAGTGGGTATAACACTTACGTCTTGTTTAAACAATAAAACTAATAACTGTATAACTAAAAACCCTATTGGTTAAGAACTTACAAAAGAGTGTGTATAACAATCACATTGTATAGACCAAAATGCATTGAAATCCATAAACAATTAAAGTGAAAGTTCCATACGTATGCATTCCTCGACATAAACAATTTAACATCAAATTGCATTGGCATGAACTGTATAGGTAAAGACTAGTATAATACTTGAAACTTTATGCTGTTTAGCAATGGTAGTCTGATGCTGCTGCTTTGGCTTCTTCTACCATTACCTCCAAGAAAACTATTAGAGGAAATAAAAGTAAGAGGAGACAAGAGTAAGAAATTGATAAAGCTTGAATGGATGTAATGCATATTTGAATTGGTAAATCCGTTTATATGTTTAATGCTTGTTTGGTATGGAGTCTTTAATTTATGTCCTCTTCTTTTCAAAATTGAAATATGTTTGGGTGCCTTAAATTGCAGAGTTTGTATGAAATTTACACAAATTGCAGAGTGGATTGGTTTGGTTGAGTGAATTAATGACATGGATTGTTTCATTTTTCTCCTATGAGATCTTTGGTGGCCTTACACATTTTTATCAGTGGATACAAATGGGCTCGGCGAAGGAAGTGACCAGTAGGTGGGTGGTTGAGTTTAATTGATGGAAGACATGTGAATCTTTTATGTTGCAATAGCATTGTGTTGTTGGGAAACAAGGATAGGGGAATGGGTTCAATTTCATGTGGTAATGGGACATATGGGGTTCATTAGTGTTCATGTGGCATTTGGTTCTTCACAAAATTGATGGTTTAAAGCTGTAGTAGGTGATATGTGGTCAAGAGTCTTGGTTATAACTATTTTAAATTGTGGGTGCATGTTTTCATGCTATGACTCATAAAAGAGCAACTTGGATTGTTTGTGGGTTGTGTAGATGATTTATGAATATTCTCTAAAGATGTATGAGTGTGATGATGTATCTTTTTTGAGGACAAATATAAATCATTTAGAAAACAATTTATATCTATACAATAATTGAACAATTTATGTTTACTTTTTAAATAAAATTTGTTTTACAAATGATTAATAATATGTTCCATTGTGGGGTCGAATAAGAATTACTTCTGTTCTACTATTGAACCCCACTCCACTATGGACCCTGTCCCTGAATCATAAGACTTCTTAAGTGAAAATATAAATTTAGGATCATCTATCCATAAACTAAATTAGCCCTTATGAACACTAAAAAATCTAGTATTCTATTCTATTCTATACTACCAACCAAGCTCGAGTTTGGTTCAACCACGTAAGATTAGAAACGGGAAAGGAAAATTGAAATAAAATATGAAAGAACTAGCTAGGTAGATCATGCGACTTTTTAAGTGAAAATATAGGTTTCTCGGTATTGAACTTTGTTGAGCAGCACGGGATCGGGGGTTTCAAATCCAAAACTAAAATGGCGGCAGAAAATTAGTAATTCTGTATAACACAAGCCATTATAATCAATGGCGCCATTCGCTTGGGTATCATCATCTAATACTCTTTCAAGAAACTTTACCAACTCTTTCCAGTCGTTAAATAGAGATGATCTGCAACACCATTGTAAAAATAAGACCGTTGCTTCTTTAAGGAAAAATGGAAGACACGGATCGAGTCCTCTCAAATACAAGTTTTTTCTCAGCGTGACCGCAGAGGAAGCGAGTTTGCTTAAAGTCCACGCTATAGAAAGTAATACGAAAACTATGGCAGTCTCTGTGGCGGCTGCAATGGCCGCCACTCGAACCGGGAACGATGAAATGGGTTTTGATGGTTTCAGAAAGAAGAAAAACATTTGCCTCTTCTACTGCGCTGAAACCCACGATCTCGCTTGCCGAATCGCTGCCGAGTCGGATACAATTGAACTTCGATCCATCACCTGGAGGTATTTATTTACTAACATGTTCAACTTATTTTGGTTGTGTTTTGATTAATCCTTTTGTAAGCTGCACGCTAAGCTATAGCAGGCTGTTTAGTTAAGTGAAATACCCTACTGGGGGTTCAAATTACAACTGCAGTATATATATTTTTTCATTATTAATCTGCTTGTCTTTTGGAGTAACATGTTAAGTTACCAGTTACAGTTGACTACGAAATTGGGAGCGTTGAGAATAGATTACCAAATTAAGCAGTTACTTTTAAGAGGGCAAGATGTAGCTCATCACTTATACTTGTGGATCTTCTCTCATAGAGCCAAAGAAGGAATGTAATGAGTGAGGACTAGTCACAAGTGATTTTGTTGTTAACAAAATCGGTGTGAAGAATTGCTATCCACTTCCTAGGATCGAAGACATTCTAGGTCAGCTTGAAGGCATCAGGTACTTCTCTAAAGCTCGAATTGCCTTTTGGATATCACCAAATTAGCAATGAGTCCCTCTATGTCTGAAAAATAGTCCTCAGGTCTAAGTGTGGGCTTTATAATGGTCGGTCACGCCTTTTGACCTTACCATTGCACCTGCCACATTTATGCACATTCTAATTTATGTTTTTTGGGTCCCATAATGGGAAAACTGTTTTTTAGTATTTTACCTATCTAGATGACTTATTCATTCACAACAAGATCCATTACAACTGCCTTAGATGACATTTGGTCTATAACAACACCTCTTACAAACTCCTAGTCCATGCACAAACAGGTCTGGCTCTTCTTCGCCAACAGCATCTCCAAGCCATGTTTGTGAAGTCTTTTGGGAAATGCATTGAAAACCTAGATACATGTGATTTCAACCAAAGTAGTCATATATACACCCAATTGAATGGAAGATCTCTATCGTCTATCCACGGCAACCATGATTTTTAACCAAAGCAGTGCTGTATGCACTCAATTGCAAGGACGATCTCTATCATCTACCAATTGAAATAGAAATGGAAATGTTGAAGGAAAAACCAATCTTAAGAAAAAAATAATGTATGCGGCAAATTATAACACCAGTTAAAAGGAAATTTTAGGTGTAAAGAAATATAGAACCAACAAGGTTAGTGATCCTCCCTTGCGTTTTATGCTGGCTAGTCATAAGATAACCGGTTTTTGCCATTTGATGGTCTGTTCTTATGAGAAGAAAATCATCAACTCTTAATGATGATGAAATTGGAAGCCTTCTGCCTTCTTCTTTATTGATGCCAAATGGAGGAGACATACAATATCTGTGTGCAGATGATTTATTCCTCTCAAGGCTTATCATCAGTTCTGTAACATTTGGGATGTGCAACCAATTTATTTAGCACTTTATAGCTAATTTATTGTTAGACTAAATTATAACTAGAGACAAATATCCTTCTAAGTGAATCTGACTTTGGGAACCTTTGACTTGGAATTTATAATGTAGGACCTACTCAAGACCTAAACATATTAATTCCAACATAAGGCTTAACAAATTGTGTAATGTCCCCTTTTTAAGGGTTTCCTCATTTGGCAGTTGGTGCTATCTTTTGGGATCTGTGTCTACATATTCAGAGGAGTATATTGATGTCAATAGAGAGCTTTCTGGGTTTTTTTGGGTTTTCTTTGATCATTGGTGGGCAGTGCTATTTTTAGTAAGTTTCAGGGTATCTCAGTTTGGGCTAGTGTGGTGTTTGGACACACTTACTATTTTTAGCAGTATGCTATTTTTAGTAAGTGCTGTTTTGGAAAACTGGTCTCGGCAGCAGTGTAGTATAGGGTTTTTAGTTTGGGCAGTGCTTGGCAGTTGTAGTTGGGTGAGTTCTAATGTTTTGGCATATTATTCTCTTAAGTCTTCAAAAGGTGATTTTATGACTTATGTTGTTAAGTTATAAAAGACCCCCTTGGCCTAGTTGAGCAAGTTGTTTTTAAAAGGGGGACAATGTATCTCATGATAGATACCTAGAAATGGAGTTTATTTATCATTTTTTAAGGCTAATGTTATGCCTCATAAGGTGGGACGCTTAGTTTGGGCTTAATGTCAATTTTAAATAAAAAATCAAAAATGAAATTTTGGAGGCAAAAAGTTGGACGCCCTTCTTGGGGTAATTTTATGTCATTTTATAAAGTGAAATGAGAGGGAAAAAAACATTCAAATTCAAATGCAAGTTGCCCTAACTTTTCCCTCACTTTATAAATATGAGTTTTAGCTCTCATTTGCATATGAGAACTTTGGCAATTTAAGGAGACTGCTGGATTTTCTTCAAAATTTGTATACTGCTGGTTGAGGACAAAAACGCTCATCTTTAGTTGCTAGTTTTGGTGGTGAGAGATCCACCTTAGCTGGTTGGAGTGATTCTACTTTAGGGATCACCTTTGCATTCACAGATTTTATGATATTCATTTGCAATATGCTATTTTTAGTAACTGCTATTTTGAGATACTGGTCTTGGCAACAGTGCAGTGCAGGGTTTCCAGTTTGGGCAATGCTTGGCAGTTGCAGTTGGGTTAGTTCTAATGTTTTGGCATATTATTCTCTTAAGTCTTCAAAAAGTGATTTTATGACTTATGTTGTTAAGTTATAAAATATGCCCTTGGCCTAGTTGAGCAAGTTGTTTTTAAAATGGGGACAATGTATCTCATGATAGATGCCTAGAAAGGGAGTTTATTTATCATTTTTTAAGGTTAATGTTATGCCTCATAAGGTGGGACGCCTAGTTTGGGCTTAACGTCAATTTTAAATAAAAAATCAAAAGTGAAATTTTGGAGGTAAAAAGTTGGACGCCCCTCTTGGGGTAATTTCATGTCATTCTCTTGGGGTAATTTCATGTCATTTCATAAAGTGAAATGAGAGGGGAAAAACATTCAAATTCAAATGCAAGTTGCCCTAACTTTTCCCTCATTTTATAAATATGAGTTTGAGCTCTCATTTGCATATGAGAACTTTGGCAACTTAAGGAAACTTTGCTGGATTTTCTCCAGGATTTGTATACTGCTGGTTGAGGACGAAAACCCTCATCTTTAGTTGCCGGTTTCGGTGGTGAGAGATCCACTCTAGTTGGTTGGAGTGATTCTACTTCAGGGATCACCTTTGCATTCCCAGATTTTATGATATTCATCATTTTGATTGTGTTAGAATGAAGATATTTTCCATATTTTGATTTGGGATCGAAGATTTAGGTTTGATAAATGGTTGGTATTTTTTTGGAGTGTGTTTGGTGCTGTTTAGATACATTTTCAGAGGTCTAATTCACTTTTCTGAGTTTTGGAAAAGTTCATTTTTAGAGTGGCTGGAAGCATAAATCTGCTCGTAACTCCGTATGTGGGAAGTGCATCATTTTGGGTGTTGTTTCTATGGATTCCTTGCAGCTGGGTGCCTCATTTTGAGCTCTCATTTCTATTGTTTGGTGAAGGAATGATTTACTAGAGCTGATCGCCCTTCCTAGGGAGCCGTACCATTTTGAGGGTTTGCATTTTCAGACTTCCTTCTCAAAACAACAACTTTCAGAGGTCTGTAACAGCGTGTTAATGGTGTCTTTTCACAGTTGAATGTTGGCCAATGTGAAGGAGAGTGCTGGGTTTTGATAGTTTATGCATTTGGTGTCTTCCATGAGGAGTTGTATGCATTTGCTGCTCAATGTATGACAAAGGAAGGGACCTTATATGACTGTAATCAGGTCTGATATGTATTTCTTTAAGTCTGATTTCAATTCTTATTATATGTGAAGATGATTTGTAATGGTTCAATATGATATGTTGCAAGTACATGCCATTTCTTTTCAGTGCAGTGTTATTTATATAAATGCCACACATGTTGAATGGGACCTTGAAACAAAACAAATCTGCAATTTACATCATACTCAGTAAACAAACAAAAAAAATCAGGGGTGACCATTACAAATTGGACTCGCCCCTTTATTACATTAGAAATTTGACACTAACTATGTAGTAGGATGATAAACTTCACTCAATACTTTCACTTTGGTAAGGTCCCATGACAACAAAAACGATATTCTTGTATGGTGTATTTTCATCAATTAGCTCCCTACTTTCAGTATGCATGCTAGTAACATTTCATCCAACAAATTTCTTACTTGCAACATGAGTGAAGATAAGTAAAATTCTGTAAAATCTAAGGAAGAGGGGGCTCGATATCTTGATTTGTACCAAGCACCTAAAGCAGGTCATTTATAGGACAAATCTGATATAAATCTGTCAAATCTTGCTTTATTGGTTTTATTAGCTTTAATAGGAAATTCATTTGTAATTGCTTACATGTTGCCAAACCTCTTCAGCAGTTCATAATCAATAATTTTAATCGAAGTCACATGCCACCTGAGTATGTAACTATTGGAAAGAGGCTTTATATTTTGCCCTCCTTATCAGCCATATGAACTTTGAGATTGATGCTTCCTAATATGTCATACACATTATACTTAATCAAGGAAGAGACCCTATACCAAATGATTGAGAAACCGTTCACAAGGTAAGCTCAATTATAGCAGCTATGGCAAGGAATTCTATGCTTTGTTCAAGTTTTCAAGCAGTGTAGCCAATATCTTCTTGAAAAGGTCATTTTGCATATTGATCACCAAGCACTCTTATTCTTGATCTCTCAAGCTTGGGAACATTGACATTTGAAGTGAACATCTTACATTCAACAATATGATATAGTGTTTAAGTGTAAGAAGGGCATCAGCAACAATATGGCAGACCCAAGTGACGCATGCGATTAGTGGAAGGATCTTTATTCCATGGATCTTGATGATGGAGCTTGATGTTGCAATGTTTGTGTTTTCTTGGGTTGGTCTTAATACAAGCAAACACGGGAGGACACATGTTAGCAGCAGTATGCAATGCAAAACCACAATCTTAAAAAGGGAATTCTTAATTTTAATACTTATTTATTTGGCCTGCACTGCCAAGAGCGCTTTTGTAATTGCCTGAATTGGGGAACTAGTGATTTGAAAATCAAGTCTTGGTCATGATTGAAAGGTTGTTTTTTCTCCACTTTAGTCAAGGAGTTCAACCAAGATGTATTTCCATGAGGGAGAGACATATCTGCCAGTTTGACACAATGAGGAGATGGTACAGGGTTGTTGAAGGCTTAGAGTGAGCCAGAGCATCCTGGGAAAGAAGACAATTTTGTGTACAATTCTGAAAAATGAGTTTTTGGCAAAAATTGGCAGGATCATCACTCCCACAGCCATTCACCCAGACAAATTGTCTGGCTGCTCTGATGAACAGCTTAACAACCTTGGTGAATGAATTTGAAATTGGCTAATAAATTATTGACAAATTAGCGAATGGGTTCAGTTTGAATGTGGCATGGAATATGAAGGGTTTTGTTGGTTTGTGCTGTACCCAAAACCAAAATTTTTGCTTCACTAAGGCATTTTGCTTAATTGAGTCTTAATCCTGTTAAAGTGATGATAGAAGGTCGTTTTTGGGGTTTTTAAATATGGAGTTGGTGTCAGTGTCATGTCAGTCTGTTACTGAAGAGATTTAAGAAAAATGAAAATCTGAACGGAAATTAACAAAATTTTCTATCTCTGGAGAAGGGAGCACTTTCTCAAATGGGCGCCCTATCTTTTAGGGGCCTAGATCCTGTTTTTAGGGTTTGTCACCTCCAGCAGACATTCGTCCGGCATCACGTCAGCTTCGCAGTGAGCTATCAAGCCTGTCAAACGGACCTGTTTCGAGCAAGTTGTGGTGAATACAGCGCAAAACAAGGCAAAAGTGAAAATTGACTAACACTGGTAAAAAGCGCAGCTTTTGGGAATGGCGCCCATCTTTTTGAGGTGCCAAATGAAGGTTTTTGGCTAAATGCCATCCAAGATGTTTGTCTCACTTTTGTTCGAGCTTCGCGATGCATCCGTTAGTGGGTGAAACTGAATTGCTGAAGTCAGTGAACCAGAAGTCAAACATGGGGTCAAATCTTAGTCAGAATATCAAAGAAAAAGCAAAAGAGCACATTTTGAGAAAGGCGCCTTAGCTTTTTAAGCCTTTAATGCCTTCTTTTTGATAGTTTCAAATATTCAATGTGTCTGTGTTACGCTTAGCTTTCCGTTGCCTGTCTCCGTTAGTTCAGAGGATGACTTAGCAGCTTACAGTCGAAGTTTTTGTGATATTTTAGTCAGTTCCAGAAATGGCTAAGTCTGGAATGAAAAGAGCAGTTTTTCAAAAGGGCGCCCTTGTTTTTCATCCCTCAGATGATGTTTTATGGGGAAATGTGCCTTTGCAGCTGTCGTGCAGAATGAGGTCAGCTCCGCAGTGAACCTGAGATCCAGTCCTGAAAGTTGATAAATTAGAAGTTATGAAGGATTTATTTTTCCCTTCGTACGAAATGCAGAAGTTGAAATTTGACTAAGTCTGAGAAAAAGCGCAGCTTTTGAAAAAGGCGCTTGGATTTTTGGGCCTTCAAATGTCAGTTTTATGGTTTCCAGTCTCAAGATATCTTTTGATCAGTTTTTACTTAGTCCTGCAATGCACTTGTCAGCCAGCCAATCGGAGAAGTCAGTCAACCAGTGTCAGAGGATGAACAGAGGTCCCGGCAAAGGTTTTAGCCTAAATTTTCTTGAAAATTGGCTAAGTCTGGAATTCTTTTGAGAGTTCAAAGTTGGATTTTCGAAAGTGAGTTGAATGGACGCCTTAACTGGAGTTCTAACTGCAGTTAGACTAAACGATTTCTGGGTTGTCATCTTCAGTTCATATGTTGGCATGTGGAGTGATCTTTCAGTTTGCATGTCGAGTTACTGGTTTGCATGTTCAGTTAACTATCTTGCATGTTGAGTTAACTTGATTGCATGTCCACTTAACTGAAGATTATCAGTGAATGTCAACTGGAGTTCACATGCATGGCGAATTTGGTTGCAATTATGAAGTTTTAGTGAAGATGGCGCTTCATTGAGTGTCAACTGAAGTTCTAAAAGGGACGGCATGAGTGATGAAGCATTAATTTGTGAAGTAAGGCGCATTTGAGTGTTAACTTCAGTTATGAAAAGGGTCGCCATATTTAGTGTTTATTATGATGAAGCATATTTTGTGAAGCTACGCACTTTTCAAGGAATGGCAACTTTAGTTCCAAAAGGGTTGTTATATTTAGATTTTATTGATTAAAGCATGTGAATATGGCGAATTTCTCATCTCAAATAAGATGACTAACTTCAGGCACGCCTTAGGTCAAATTTGTGAATCATAAAGCAAGTTTGAAGATGGCGAATTTATTATAGATTGCTAACTGAAGTCAAAGTCATATGAAGTTGTTAACTGAAGACTTGTAAGGCAAACCCTAATGCATGGTGCTTTAATTAGCTTATCTCAGTTCCAGTTAACTAAAATGGGGTCCAATTAGAAGCCAAGCGCACTTTTCAAGCATTCCTTGCTTAGTGCGAATTTTCAATGATGAAATTCTATATATTTCAGCCATGGCGTCCATTATTTCATCATCTTTTGCTCTGAAGCTCATATTCTTCTTGAGCGACCAGCAAGCTAAAGGTGATTCAGGTGTCCGAATTCAAC
Source organism: Sequoia sempervirens (assembly GCA_007258455.2). Taxonomy (NCBI): domain Eukaryota; kingdom Viridiplantae; phylum Streptophyta; class Pinopsida; order Cupressales; family Cupressaceae; genus Sequoia; species Sequoia sempervirens. The sequence goes on along the minus strand of VDFB02328169.1, from coordinate 3,043 downwards.
GTTCTTCGAAGCAACGAGTTCAGATTGTTCAGAGGAAGAAGATTCTAGACTTTATTTTCACTTTGCATGCAGGTTTTATCAAGTTCCAAAGAAGAGGTTGGCGAATTTTCAGAAGCAGAACAGACAAAACTTTCTATCTTCTGTCTTATTTCTTCTATTTCTCACCTTAGGTACTTTCTCCGCATGTCAAAGAAGTTCAACATATATTCAGAATCTGACCATCTGGGTTCGCATATTTCAGCATCAGCAGCAAAACCCATGTCTTAGATTTTTTCAAGAAAATTGCCCCGCAGCCTTCATTCTGAAGCTCTGTGCTTTTTTCCGAGAATTTCTTTGCATGTGGGCCAAAATCACATCTTTTTGAAAATCTCATCATCTGGGTTTGTTCAGAATTCCGTTGTGCATAAAACCCATGTTTCAGATTTTCTCAAGAAAAATTTCCCCGAGAAGCCCTAAAACCCCTACAGTTCTCGACTAAAGAATCTTTGCATGTCAAGCTAAACGACGTGTTTTCACAATTCTGACGTTGTGGGTTGTCTTAGAATCATTTTCCGGACAAAACCCATGTCTCAGAATTTTTGGTGAAAAATATCCTTCGACAGGGTATTTTTAGCTTCACCAAGAGCCATTTTAGCTTTCCAGAGAAAGTTGTCAGAATATAGCCGTGTTCACAGTCAACGGGCAAGTTTTTCAGAAGGCGGTTCAACTAGACTAAATTCAAGACCAAATCGGTCTTAATTCATGATTGCATCAGAAGCGTCAAGCTGCAGAAGAAATAGAGATCACTTCATTTACGGAGCCGCCAAAGTCACTCAGATCTTGTGCAATTATCTTCGTGAAAATGGTACCTACGCTGATCTCGAGGTTGTACAAACTGAGTTTCATAAGCATGTTTATGATATCTTGATGGAGGTTCTGATCACATTTTCAGTAATTTCAGCAAGTTTCAAGAAGGCGACTGAAAATGTTAAAGAATGTATGCACACAATTACAGAAAGAGGGCGACAAAGAATTGAAGAGACAGATTATTGCTTTAGACAGTATCAAAGTGCCTGAAGACAGAGAGATTGACGAGTTCTTGGTCGAAGTGTTAGACCGAGATGACATGGAGTGATCTGCCAGTTGGAACCTGCAGTTAATTTCAAGGGTTGAGTCCTGAACAGCAGTTAACTCGATTTTCAGTCTTGAGTTTACTTGCTGACTTAACACATGCTTATCTCATCCTTGGAATTATCATCACAGGAGTTAGGGTTAGGGTTTCCAGTTAACTGAAGGTAATGTCCAGTTAACTTTGCTTTAATAAGGACGTGCATGCTTGCACATTGTCCATTTAGGTTAAATGTATCGGTTAATCGATGGTAGCTTCAGCTTAATCAGATAGTTTACTTCATTAGGGCTTTAATAATTAATCTTTGCATGCATTTACAGGATCAGAAGTTAACACAAGGTGATTTTAGGGTTCCTACACCTTGATGTATATAAATAAGAGCTTTTGCTCATTTGTAAATAACTTTTGCTTGAGAGAGAAATATATGCTGCGTCTACCTTGCCCTCAATATTGCTCTTTTGGTATTTGTTCATGTGTCTTTACTATTATGATGAATTGTTATGCCACATAGGGTTTCATGCAATTATAATGGTGAATTCTTTTTGTTTTGTGAATCTTTATCATTTTGATCAAGTGTTATGCCACATAGGGTTTCATGCAATTGGGATGATAAATCTGTTTTGTGAAGTCTTTACTATTTTGATCAAGTGTTATGCCACATAGGGTTTCATAAGATTGGCGTGGTAAATTCCTCCCATAGTTTAGATAAATCTGTTTTGTGAATCTTTTATCATTACGATCAAGTGTTATGCCACATAGGGTTTCGTGAGATTGTGATGATAAATCTGTTTTATGAGTCTTTACTATTATGATCAAGTGTTATGCCACATAGGGTTTCATAAGATTGTCATGGTAAATTCTCAAATCTGTTTTGTGCCCAATAAACTTGTCTAGATTGAGCTGATAGATGCGCCACCTTGCCTTCAAGTAGAGAATCTAAACTCGCTTTTATCGCCCTATAGTTTGCAAAACCCCCGCCCATTCTCATGCTCTGTTTTCTTGAGGAAACTGGATAGATTTAAAGTAGTTAGCTTAGTTGTAGTTAATGATCTGCGAAACCAGAAAATCCTTAGCTGCAACGCTCTTGGTTTTCTTAACCTTGTGCCTCTTCCAGCTGAGAACAAAAAGATAGGACTTAGATTACTTTTCTTTTCATGCATTCCAGCACAACGAGGGAGCTTCCCCTCCTAATTTGAAGAGCACTCATTGCGTAGTGTACATAGCTGTCCGTACAAACCTGCACTCCAGAGGTGTTAGATTTTACGCCAACAGTTTGTTTCATCTTCTGTGTGTTATTTTTCTTGTTTTTCCATTTCTTGGAAGGAATCAACACCTACTTAGGCATGCATGCAACATGGTTTGGGGTTTGTCACTCTTGTTTACCTTTATTGTTAGCAGTTTTATGCTTCAGCAACCATTGTTAGAGCAGGGCAGAGCAGCTTGAGTATGGATGGTTTGACTCGTCATTGGGTGAAGAGTTGTAATGTTCATATCCAGACATCCATATATCCTTCTTGATTGTACTTGACTGCTTATAGTGTATTTGGAGAATGATTTGCTAATCCAAAATGGAAATTTTCTCTTTTATGGGTTTCTCCAGACCAAAACTTTGCGTTTCAATCATTGTCTTGTGTGTGTTGCTCTAATTTCTTGCTTTACATTGCTTTGGTATAGTGTTTAGTTGCATATCTGTGAACGTTTTTTTGAATTAAGGACTGCATTCAGTGTTTTCACTCATACGAAGTTTGATTTGAGTAGCTAGCGTTGTAGAATTTAGAATTAGTGAGCTGTCTGAGAGTATTTTAGGCAGTTTATGGATCAGATTTGTATCATAGCAGGTTATAAAACACCTGTAGATTGATTTCCATCACATTTTGGTGGGTTTTCAGTGGTATGTCAACTACATGGTCTGGTGGCATTGGTGAATTGAGAGAG
>VDFB02328168.1:0-27889 GCA_007258455.2 Sequoia sempervirens | reverse complement strand
GGTCCTGGTATTCTTTTTCTGCAGGAGACCAAGCTATCAGTGGAGACTATGTTTAGTTTGGCTCCTAAGTTTTGGAGGAATGGGGAGTGCCAGTGCATTGGTGCTCATGGGTCTTTTGGGGGCATAGCTTGTTTGTGGAACCCACAGAAGATCCATCCTCTTTGGTGGTTGTCTTCAAAGTCTGCTATGTCTATGATTGCTTCTAGCTTTGAGACGGGGGAGATTATTCTCCTTTCTAATATCTATGCTCCTATTGATCTCCAGGGTAAGTAGTCTATGTGGTCCCATATCTAGTTTGTTCGCAGTTTGGCTCCTTTCCATCCTTGGATTCTGGCTGGAGATTTTAATGCTATCACAGAGTTGGCTAAAAAGCGTGGTGGTACTGCGAGGCTGGAGCCCTCTGTGCTACTCCTATGTGATAACATTGATGCTTTGAATTTAGTTGATATTAAGCCTAGTAATGGTCAGTTTACATGGAACAATCGCAGGGTTGGGGATAACTGTATTACTGAGAGATTGGATCGCTTCCTAGTTTCTTGTTACTGGGTCAATGGTTTGTGGTCTTCCTGTTCTAAAATTTTGGATTGGAGAGGATCCGACCACTGGCCTATCAAGTTGGCTATTGTGTCATGTCGTGTGCCTCGTTCTCCTTCTTTTAGATTTTAACTTATGTGGTTGCGGGACCAATCCATGTATGAATACGTGGCAAACTGGTGGAGAAGGGGTAGACCTATTTTTGGTACGGAAATGTACACCTTTGCAAAACTACTTTAGTATGTGAAATATCATCTCAAGCGGTGGGATTGTCATTGCTTTGGGAATGTCTTCCATTCTAAGGCAGCTGCTCAGGCTGAATTGGATGGTATCACGAGACTGATAAGGGAGGGTGGGGTGACTGAAGATTTACTTCAGGAAGAGGCTCAGGCTTTGAAAGCTCTGGAGGAGTGCGAGCTGTGGGATGAAATGTATTGGAAACAAAAGGCTCGGATTGAGTGGCTTCAGGAAGGGGATAAAAATATAGCTTTTTTCTTTAATTCGATGAAAGCCAAGAGGCAAGGAAATTCTATTTCGGTTCTGGTGAATGATCGGGGTGAGCAACTTTCTTCCTTTCCTAAAATCTCAGGAGAGGCAATGCATTATTTTTCCTCTCTTTTTATGGAGGATTCGCAAGGGGGGTCTCCTAAAGAAGCCTAGGTTCTTTCTTGTATCCCTCCTTTGGTGTCTCGTGAAATGAATGAACTTCTTATGAGTGATATCACGCTGGAGGAGCTTGAGGGGACTGTTTTCCAGATGAAGAAAGGGAAAGCTCCTAGTCCTGATGGCTTCCCGGTTGATTTTTTCTAGGAATTTTGGGATATTATCAAAGTGGACCTTTTGGCAGTGGTTCAAGAATCTCAGCGGAATAAGCAAATGCTAAGGGCTTTAAATTCTACCTTTCTTACCCTCATTCCCAAGTGTGAGGGGGCTGATAGGTTAAGTCAATTCCGCCCCATTTGTCTTTGCAATGTCATTTATAAAATTATCTCTAAGTTAATTGCTAACAGGTTAAAAAAGAGGCTCAAAGAGCTGATTTCTGAGGAGCAGAGTGGTTTTGTGGCGGGTAGGCAAATTTTGGATGGGATTGTTATTGCAACTGAGACCATTCATTCTATGGCCAGCTCCAAAGAAAAGGTGATGTTCATTAAGTTGGATATGGCTAAGGCTTATGATAGGGTCAGGTGGTCCTTCCTTCGGAAGGTTCTGAGTGTTTTTGGTTTCAGAGATGATTGGATTCAGTGGGTTATGAGTTGCGTTACTTCAGTTTCTTTCTTTGTGCTTATTAATGGGGAGCACTTTGAGTTATTTGGTGCTTCTAGGGGGCTGTGTCAAGGAGATCCCCTCTCTCTGTATTTGTTTCTTCTCTTTGCTGAAGGGTTGGGGCGGTTGATTAGAAGAAATGTGGAGGTTGGTCAGATCCTGGGTTGGCGGTGGGGTGGTGACTTGCCTCCACAGTCTCACGTGTAGTTTGTGGATGATACTGCTCTTATGGGAATGACTACAATGAGAGAAGCTGCTAATATTCGTAGGGTGTTGGATGTTTACCCAACTGCCTCTGGACAACTGATTAATGAAGATAAATCTTCCATCTTCTTTTTTAATACTCTGAGGCCCATTCAACAACGGATTGCTCAGACTTTGAGATTTTAGATTGGGAATCTTCCTTTGACCTATCTCGGTATCCCCATCTCGGATAGGCGCTTGCCCAGAGGGTCTTGGCAGAATATTTTAGATAAATTTTAGGTGAAAGTTAATCATTAGACTCATCAGTGGTTATCTTTTGCTGGGCATGTTCAGTTAATCAAGTCCGTGGTGTAGGCTTCGCCCATTTATAGATGCATGCTCCAGGTTGCCCCAATGAGCTTTGTTAAGGAGTTGGATTCTGTGGCTAGACAGTTTTTATGGGCTAGTTGTTTGGTGCCTTCTAAATGGAGTCTAGTTAGATGGGAGGTTGTTTGTAGCCTGAAGCAGTATGGGGGTCTTGGATTACGACAGTCAGCTCTGACTGGGGTGGCGCTGGCTGCAAAGCTGTATTGGAAATGGTGCATTGAGCAGGATAAGATTTGGGCCAGGGTTCTGTCTCATAAGTACTTCTTGGGGATTCCTCACACTGATATTCCTCATTACCCCCTTGTGGGGAAGGGTTCGGTGATTTGGGGCACTCTAAAAAAGGGAGCTACTCTTATTAAGGAAGGTTTATTTTGGATCTGTAAGCAGGGGACAGTAGTTCAATTCTGATCTGATTCTTGGGATGGCTCTCCTCCTCTCATCTCTCAGTATCTTAATCTATTGAATCTTTGCGAGAGGTTTCTTGTGGCTGGTTGGTCACGGGTCTGTGACTTTAAATCCTCCTCTTCTTATGGGTTGTTGGAGGTGGCTAGATGGAAGTCTCCTGATTTTTGGTCAGATGTTGGTCTGCAAGAGGAGTGTGTTGAACTGCAAGGTATTCTTTCCAGTCGGCAATGTAGTTCTCTTCGGGAGGAAGATGTGCTTGCTTGGTCTCCTAATCCTATGGGTGTTTATACTGTTGCCTCTGGATATAAGGTGTTATTGTCTCACAAGGTGGATGGGGAGGAAGTTCAGTGGTGGAAGAAGGTCTGGAACAAGTTCTCCTAGCCAAAGTGTAATTATTTTGTCTGGATGTTGACCTGGAATAAGTCTTTGACTTGGGACAATATTTAGAAGAGGGGTTTCCATGGCCCTTCTTTCTATGTTCTATGTGGGGCTACTGAGGAAGAGTCCTCTCATTTTTTTTTCTGCTGTCCTTTTGCTATCCAGATTTGGAATTTCTAGTGGGGTGTTTGGTTGAGCCCCTGTGTTCATACTTCCTCCTTGATTGAATTTTGGAATAGTGTGGGTAGGCCTCCCTCTATGACTTCTTTCTTACAAGAAGTGTGGTAGATGGGGCCTATCTTTATGCTGTGGCAGATTTGGCTGGAACGGAATCAACATATTTTTTGTGGAGAGAAGAAGTTGGTGTAGCAAGTCTGGCAGAGGATTTTGAGCATGATTCAGGAGACGGTGGCAGCTAAGTGCGTTATGAGCTTTCCTTTAGAGAAAAGGGATGCTGAGGTGGTGGAGAGATTGGGGATTTAGGGGTTGTCTATGAATTTTGCTTGTGTTAGGAGAAGACAGAAGGTGAAGCAAAAAATTCATAGGGTTGGTAGTTGGAAACTCCCTCCTGATGGAATTCTAAAGATCAATAATGATGGCTCTTCCAGGGGCAATCCTAGACCTACTGGTATTAGGGGGATTGGCAGGGATTCTTCAGGTTCAGTGATTTTCCTCTTTTTGGTCCATGAGGGGTTGAAGACTATCAACATTGTGGAAGGATTGGAAATCCTTTGTGCCTTTGAGAGGGCTCATGCTTTGGGGTGGAGAAGGGTTATATGTGAATCTGATTCCCAAGTCTTGATCAATTTGCTCATTGTGAGGAAAGTGGTGGGGGTCAGCTGGCAGTTGGCTAAGATTGTGCATCAGATTTTGCAGGTTAGTTCGTTGATGGAAATGGTGACTTTTGTTCATATTCCGCGGGAATGGAATAGGGCTGCCGATTGCTTGGCCAAATGGGCTTCTGAGCATGTCGATGGATGGAGAATTGAGGAGTGGGAATTTATCCCTCTAGCGCTTCGCTGTGATTTGGAAGGAATTCTTGTTGAGGATAGGGCTGGATATGGAGTTGGTTGACTTTGGTTGCATTCTTTTCTTCTATTTTTGTTGGTTCATGGGACTTCGGTCCATTGCTTTCTCTGTAATGTTCCTTTCTAAATTTCAATAAAGTTTTTACCCTTTCATTTTTAAAAAAATATAATATTATTAAATTCAATTTATATTTTTTAAATTATTATTAAGTATCATTTATTATTTTTAATGGTAAAAATAATTATAATGTAAGAATTTTTATAAACATAATCTATCTTATTAATATTTTCATCTTAATATATTATTTTAAAAGTATAAGGAAAAGGGTAAAAAAGTAAAACATCATGAATTATACTCATTATTCTTCTCCTTCATTAAGAAGTGTTTGTATGTGAAAAAAAATTATTATTTTATTAAAAAAAGTCTGATTTTGATTATATCAATTTTAGATCTTTATATGTGAATAAAATATTGTTTTATTATAATCATTACCAATACATGTAAAGAATTATATAATCATCTTATTAAGATCAAATTCCATAAAAGAAATTTAGAAAAAAAAAAAAGTAAAATACTACAAGAAATTATAAAAATATGTTAGAAAACCAAGATCACCTGCATGCAAATGGATACCCGTCACATGCAAAAGATATATAGAACCAAAGAAGATGTTTTGTAAACCTTACAGTAAAAATGCATTAAGAGAATCAATTGTTACAAAGAGATCAATCCTTATGAAGGAGATCAAGAAACCCTAAAAGGGAAACCCTAAATGAAACCCTAGTGTGCACACTTAATAATTAATAAATAATTAATTATTAATGTCCCTAAGTTTAGCTTAAGTAAATAAAGGAATAAGTGACTTATATAATTAACCAATATGATATAATTAATTAAGTGTGATAACTCATTACTCTAACAAAATATAGATTCAATTTTTTATCTATTTAAATTTTATATAAGTGAAATTGGTGATTTTGGAAAAGAAACGTAAACAATTTAAACCAATTTAGTCTATAACACATAAAATATTTATTATTACCATAAATTATTTTATGAATATTTTTGTGTGCTCAAAATTTTAATATTTTTAAGAGTTAATTTTAGTATTGATAAATGACTTTCAATATGAAATTCAATGAAAATAGATACACTTATTATAATTGTAATTATAATTTTATTTTTTTGAGATTTAATCTATAAATTAATTTATAAGTAATAAGAAAATTTGACTAACAAAACAAACATTTTAAAACATATTTTTCATAGGATATGTACATAAATATAATATAATTTATTAAAACATATTTTCCATCGGATATGTACATAAATATAATCAAATTTATTAAATTTTCTATCTTGCAATATATTTTTTAATTATGGAGTAAAAAGTAAAAAATAAAAGCATGGTGAATTAGATTAATAGTTTATTTCCCCTCCCAACAAGTGTTTAGAAGTGTTTGTATTTGTTATCTTATAATCACTATCAATATATGTGAAAAGGTATAGTCATTTTATCATCACTTCAAATGCATGAACCAATTTTAGATGTTTGCATTTAAGTAGAATATCGAACTATCTTATAATCATTCCCAATATATGTGAAGAAAATTTAGCATCTTGTCATGACTAAAAGCATTTGGATTGAATTCTATAAAATTAAATTGTTGATGAAAGACTACAAGAAACTATTTATGGTATTCTTGACAAATCATCTATTGTTATTTGTGAATGCTTTGTTGTACCAAAATGAATCATGAGTGACAAAATTAATTAACCATATTCTATAAAGAGAAAAATAAGAATAAAAACCATTCTCTAGGACTCTAAAAGAAAGATCATTTTGTGCCATTTGGTTTTTATGAAAAACTATTTATTGTAATTTGTAATATTATATTGTAACAACTTAGTTACCGGCTATAAGGCCAAAAAACCCTCTTGTTTCAAAAAGTAAAAAAAAAAACAACCAATTTAGAGGACTAGAAAATATGCATTTTGTGCCACATTGTTTTTATGAAAAGTCAATATGGTTATTTGTAAAAGATATATTTCAAAAAAGTAAGTATGAGGGATAAGACAAACAAACCTCATCGTCTCAAAAGAAAAAAGAAAAAAAAAAACCCATTCAAAGGACTCTAGAAAAAAATTGTTAAGGTCAATAAAACTTGTTGTCCAAAAAATACAAAAACAACCAATTTAGAGGACTCGAAGAAAATTTCATTCTGTTTCACATTGTTTTCATGAAAAATATTTTATGTTAATTGAAAATAATATAGTGTAAAAAATTAGTTGGGAACAACAAGGCCAACAAAGCTACAAATACTTATTTTATTTAACCAAATACAATGGGTGGGACTGTGGAGCACTGGTGGGAAAAGCAGGATTTTGAATCTCTGAACAATGGAGTAGGTCGTGGAGCAGGATCTAAGGAATCCCAAGTAGAATAAGCACATGTTCTGAGTGCAAAGAAAGGTAAGGATGAATCTAATGAGAAGGACATTGGAAACAAAATCCAGGTGGACCCAAGAGGAAAGACAAATCTGGGGGGTCCCCTGAAGGACAAAAAGGAAAAAAAGGAAAAATTTCCAGTAAAGTGGTAGGGACCGCTGATAGGGAAGGAGCAAAGTGCAAACCTTGGTCTTCATTGTTTGGTGTTAAGCCAAATGGTAAATCGATTTTACCTCTAGTGAATAATCTTTCTGACCTAGTGAAAGGTAAGTTTGCCATCTATGTGCCTGATCCTATTATTGATCATAATATTGCTTTGATGGAAAAAGTCCCAATTGGAAAGTTCATGGGCCCTAGAACAAATGTTGAGGTGGTTAGGGAGTTTGTCAAAAATAAATGGAGAACCAACGGGAAGGTCATGGGGGCTGCTCTTCCTAGAGGTTTCTTTTCCTTTGAGTTCACCTGCAAGGAGGATATTTTGGTTGTGAGGAGTGGTGGACCTCGGATCATTTGAAAATCTTCCTTGACCCTCAAGAAGTGGACCTCTCATCTGGATCTCTCTGACTCTATTTTTGAGAACGTTCCAGTTTGGGCTAGACTCTTGGGTCTCCCTCTCGAATATTGGAATGAGGAAATTTTCAACAGAATTGCTAGTTCTTTTGGAGACTCATGTCTATTGACCCTATGATAACATCTAGAAAGCGGTTGGTGTTTGCTCAAACCTATGTGGGAGTTTCACAGAATGCTGACCTTCCTTCTTCAATAGATATTCAATCTAAGTTGGGAACCTGGATGCAAACTATATAGTTTGAGTCCATTTGCTTTACCTGCTTTAAATGTAGAAAAATAGGCATTGGGCTAAGAAATGTCCATTAAATGACAGTAAAGAAAAGGAAAACCACTAGTCCAACCCTAAGACTATTTAGAGAAAGAAATCTGATGGGGAAGGACAAGCAAGCAATGCCAATACCCTTAATGAGGAGGCTGGAAGGAAAAATGAAACTCAAAGGAATACCTCTGACCTTAATGATTAAACAGAACCTAAGGATCCTAATGCGCAGAAGAATCACAAAACATGGGAAAAAGATAATGTTGATCCTAAGCAAGATGATGAAAAAAAATTGGAGAGTGCAAAGGAAGGTAAAAGGGATGAGGAATTTGTTTCCTCTACTATTAAGATCTTATCAGAAGGTAAAGAAATTGGGTATCCTGGATTGGAGGACATTCCTTTCCAGGGTCTGTCTTTGGATATTGGTGTTCCTATCCTAAATACTACCTCTATTGAATGCTCCCCTTCGAGTGACCCTCTTAAACTCAAGGAAAATACAACCATGGATTTTGTCAAGGACACCTTTGAGGATCTAAGCCAGAATACCGAACTTTCAAGTGATAATCTGAATCAGCTTAGGAATGGCCAGATGGATACCCTCCCTTGGGAGCAAAGAATAATGTGTGATAAGGAATGGGAACATGGAAGAGAGATGTAGAGCCAAGAAGATACTGATTGGGAAGAAGTCCTTTCTCATTCTAAGAAAAAGGAGAAAATAAAACATTAGAATACTCTGAGTGGAGTTGTTACCAGATCAAGAGCAAAGGAAGATTGTGGAGCTACTAAGCTTAGCCAAGGCAGAAGATCGGGAAAATGGAAAAGAGAGCATGAAAGCTTTTAGGACATAGCAAATGGTGTTCAAAATACCATTCCAGAGATTCTCCAATCCCCTGGTAAGATATGAAGATTATGTCTTGGAATATAAGAGGGCTTAATAGCCTTCACAAGAGGGATGTTTTGCACAATTTTGTTAGGGATCATAAGCTTGATATTCTCCTCATCCAAGAAACTAAAATGTCCAAAGAAAAGGTGGAGAAGATCAAAATGTTTCAGAACTGTGCGATTCAAGGAAATAGTTTAGATGGTGTGTCAGGAGGTATTGCTACCTTTTGGAACCACAACCTCATTAAAGGGGAACCTTTGCTAGAAGGCAACAATCATGTGGCTACTAAATTCACACATATCAGAGATAACTTTAGCTAGATTCAGTTGAATATCTATGCTCCCAATGGGAAAGGAGCTAGAAAATCTTTGTGGAATGAGCTCTTTGCTTTCCACGGGATTTTTTATAATGACCATTGGGTAGTAATGGGTGATTTTAATACTCCCCTTCTGAATGAGGAGAAATTTGGAGTATCTAAGGTGAATCAGGAGAGTAAATCTGATCTTTTTGACTTCATCAATAATAAGGAGCTGATTGACATGGACTTGTAAGGGGTTGGGTATACTTGGTCGAATAGAAGAATTGGTAAGGAAATTATTCAAGTAAGCTTAGATAGAACTCTAATTTCTCACTAGTGGATTTTAAGCTATTTTTTCTCTCTTAAAGCTCTCTCTAGAGTTGGGTCAGATGAATTTCCCATAAGTTTTGTGGCAGATCCTATAAAAGTGAAGAAAAACTCTCCCTTTAGATTTGAGAGAATGTGGTTGTCCCACCCCCTTATTTTTGATGAAATTAGGAAATGGTGGAATATTGATGTTCCTTGTACTACTATGTTTAGAATTTCTAAAAAACTAAGAGAATTCAAACACAATTTAAGAAGATAGAAAAAAGAATCCTTTGGAAACATTTTTGGTATCAAATCTAAACTTCAAATGGAGCTTGCGGAGATCCAGGAAAAAATCTAGAAGGAAGGATATATTGAAAATAATAAGGAGAAAGAAAATGAGTTGCTGGTGAAATTGCATGACATAATAGCTAAAGAGGAGGAGTTATGGAGGCAGAGATCGAGGGTATTGTGGCTTTCAGTTGGAGATAGAAATACAAGGTACTTCCATTTATCTTCTTCTAAATAAAGGGCTTCCAATAGAATCTCTTTTATAGAAGTTAATGGTACAAGATTTTAGGAAGAGGAAGACATCAAAAAGCAAGTTGTCCTCTTCTATAACAACCTTCTTTCGGTGAATGGGGAAATCAATCAAAATGACCAAGACTTTTTATTAGAGGCTATCCCTAAGGTTTTTGATCGAGATGATAATGAAAAGCTTGCGGCCATCCCCTCTAAGGAGGTAATCATGAATTTTTTCTTTTCTTTTGAAGGAAATAAGGCCCCTAGGCCTAACGGATTTCCTATGTTCTTTTTTCAATGGTTTTGGGATATTGTTGAAAATGTTGTGAATGTTGTTAAGCAATTCTTTGGATCCAGAAGGCTCCTTAAGGAACTAAATGCTACTTTTTTTGTCCTTATTCCTAAGAAACCAAGGGCAATGGAGTTTGAGGCTTTCAAACCCATTAGTCTTTTCAACTCTCTCTATAAAATCATATAAAAGGTTTTGACTTTAAGGATCCTTTCTATCCTTCCTTCATTGATTTCCCCTCAATAGAATGGTTTTGTTCCTAGAAGGAAAATCTTAGATTCTATAGTCACAGTCCATGAGAATATTCATTCACTTGTGGAATCAAAAATTGAATGGTTTCTTCTTACGTTGGATATATCCAAAGCTTATGACCATGTTGATTGGGAGTTTTTATTCAAAATTATAAGGGGGTTTGGTTTCAGTAGCAGATTCTTTTAGTTGGTGAATCAGTTGGTTACTATGATTTCCACATCTATCAGTGTGAATGGATCTCCTTCTAGATTCTTTCAAAATTCAAGATGTTTAAGACAGGGTGACCCTATCTCACATATTCTTTTTACTATAATGGTTGAAAGCCTGGGAAGGAATCTTAAGAGATTGATTGAACAAAGATCTCTTGGAGGTCTTAATCCTTCTTCCACTAATCTGATTTGTTGTCACCAACAGTTTTATTGATGACATTATGTTGATGGGAAGATCAATAGTGAATGAGGCTAAGACATTGAATTTTTTTTGGATGTGTATGAGAAGGTGACTGGGCAGATGGTCAATAGAAAAAAGAGTTCCCTTTTTTTCTTCAATACCCCTAAGCATAGACAGGTTAAGATTGCAAGAATCCTTGGTTGCAGAGTGGAATCCTTACCTTCTTCTTATCTTGGATTTCCATTATAGCTTAAACCTTTGGATTCCTTTTGGTGTTTGTTGGTTGATAGGTTCAGAAAGAAGTTGGCAGGTTGGAAAGGAGCTCTTTTGAGCCAAGCTGGAAAAATTCAACTTCTTAAAGCTTCTCTTCAGAATCTCCCAGTTTATTCTTTAAGCCTTTTCAAAATTCCTACTAAATACGCTGAGGCCATTGAAAAGATCCAAAAAAAATTCTTTTGGTCTGGAGTGGAGGAAAGAAAGAGAATGCCTCTTATAGGGTGGGATTTGGTTTGCAGACTGAAAACCTTAGGGGGTTTAATTCTTAGAAAAATCAAAATTATGAATATTACTCTTTTAGCCAAACAAATATGGAGATCTTTCTCGTCTAGTGGAGAATGGAAAGACATTTTAAGAAGTAAATATATGCCCAACCGCATGTCCCTCAAAGCTTTATTGGACTCTCCTATCCTCCCTCATGGCTCGGCTTGCTAGAATGATATGATTGCTGGTAGAAAAATTCTAGAATTATGGATAGGATGGCACATTAGAAGTGGCAATCAAGCTAGATTTTGGGAGGCTAAATGGATTTTTAAGGAACCCCTTGTCAAAATTGAAAGATTCAATAGATGGGAAAAGCTTTGTAAAGTTGATTTCGAGGAGCTTGTCAAAGATTATTGGTATGAATGAGACTGGGTGAACTTATGTATGATTAGTCAGGAGTTGGCTTAGCTTCAATCCTCCTTAAAGGATGTCAGATTGAGACAGACTCAGCAGGATGATATTCTTGTTTGGATGGACAACCCTTCGAGTAACTACTCTGTCTCTTCAGCTGTCTCTTTGCTATCCCTTTCTCAAGCTCCCCCTCCCTTCTAGTCAAAAGCGTGGATTAAACACTTGACTCCTTAAGTCAATATCTTCTTCTGGATTATGCTTCAAAATAAGGTTCTCACGGTGGAAAATCTTTGTAAACGGCGATTTCAAATCCCCAATAGATGTTACCTTTGCAAGAGTGAGGCAGAGTCAGCTAACTGTTAACCATATCAAACATCCGTTCTGTTGGCAAAATGGTATATATGCACACGTGGCAATTGGTAAGAAAAGTCTATTTTGGCGTGGCACTTTTTGTGAAATATATGATGGCAATCGGTAAAAGCAGGAAAATTAAAATGGCACATCATAATGTTGTCTAACATGATTTCGGCAGCAGTGATTGAGACCGTAATCTGACAGTCTGAACATATTATTTATTATTCCCTGTTTTTTTTTTCTCGCCAAGTGTTGACTTTGCATGGCGGACTCCAAATTGTGATTAAAAGAAGTTATGTTTGTGGGTATTGTTTTAGACCTTGCAAACGGATTTTTGGTTTATTTCTTCTCTGCGAATAATAAGATAATTTCGTTCTGCAAAACAGAAAAGTCATTTGATGGGTCAAGATAATTTTGTTCTGCAAAACAGAAAGGTCATTTGATGGGTATGGTTACATTAACAGGCAGGTTCATTGTTTGTATTTTGAAACGAAGTTACGGGTCTATATGAATTTAATTTTCACAGAAAGAGTAAAAGATTTTCTTACATATTTGATCTTTGCTCACATGTATGAGGATCTGGGGCAAATTAAAAAGGAGAAACTTCTCAGGATCCGGCAGAGTATTGGGCATCACAGGTATGAGGTTTTGCATCTTTGATATCTTCTAAAGAGGGTTTCAAACCCGGAATATTTCTACACAGTTTTAGAAGATTGAATAAATTTTGGGTGTTGAACCCAGGATATTATATACAGTTTTTTGTTTGTTCAAAACAAAAGGAAATGTTCAAGCATTTCCAGTCAGTTGCAATGCAAAATGACGTTATGGAAACTATTTTCGAGTATCTCAAAAATGAAATAATTTGGAAGCTTATAATGATTACCAGTTTTTGACAGAAACAAATTCGTAAACTAAAACTGTTTTGTTAGTTTCTCGAAAAGCATTTTTAAAAGGAAGTTTGTGTAACAAACTCTAACTGGTTCAGTTAGATACATGTAACTGATCTGATTCGAAGTTCATTTCTATAAATATAGCACTTGTAATCTTTAGATATATATGAGTGTGTGTGAAAACATATTTATATGTATCTGAGGATAAGAGGCTTGAAAGTTTTTATCATAAACTTGTGTACATATATGAGTGACATATACACATTTGTATATGTATATGAGATGTATTAAAATCTCTGAGCAGTAGTTGCTGCCAATTGTAAAGGATTGGAAATCAATAAAGGATACAGGTTCATGGAGTGGTTTTTCTCCCTATGACAAAATCGTGAGGTTTTGGAGGGTTTTCCACTCAGCACAAATTGGGTGTCTCTTCATTTTGTGAGTTACCATTACTTTATGTTTATGGTGAATGTTTACATTTCTCCTGCATAGATTGAATATATTCAGTTATGGGTTGTTTATTGCAAGAATTGAAGAATTGTAATGAATTTTGAAATAAGGTAATAAGGTTCTGATTCACCCCCCCCCCTCTCAGAACCTTGGCACTTCCAACAAGTGGTATCAGAGCGTAGGATTCCCTTTAGGAATTGATCTCGGGATATTGGAAGTTATGGCACATTCTGAAGGAGCTTTCCTTAATAGGGCACCTTTATTTGATGGAAATGATTATGTTTTCTGGAAAGTTAAAATGGAAGCATTTATACATTCTCTAGATGTAAGGATGTGGGATGTAGTAACAACAAAATACACTGTTCCAACGTCAGTCCCTACTGATGCTGATGAGAAACTAAAATTTGAGTTGGATAAGAAGGCTAGATATGCTCTTCTCTGTGGTCTTACTAGAGATGTCTTTGCCAAAGTCATTTATTGCAAATCTGCAAATGATATATGGGTAAAACTTGAAACTATCTATCAAGGAGATGACAAAGTTAAAGAGTCTAAATTGATTACTCTTAAAACTCAGTTTGACAATCTGAAAATGAGTGAGGATGAAACCATTGCTGCATATTTTTTAAGAGTTGAGGAAGTTGTGAATGCCAGGAAGGGTCTAGGTGAAGACATAGAAGAACATGATGTTGTTTCAAAGGTCATTAGGTCAGTACTACCTAAATTTGAAACAAAAATTTCTACATTAGAAGAAAAGAAAAGTTTTTCAAAAATGACTTTACATCAACTTCAAGGAACTCTAACTGCATATGAAATGAGAATTAGCAATCAAGCTAGTTCTTCATCAAAAGAATCAGCCTTTAAGGCTGAAAAGAATGATGAGAGTGATTCAGATCTAACTGATGCTTTAGAAGCATTACTGGTTAAAAGAATGACAAAGAAATATAAAGGCAAACCTAAATGCTTCAGCTGTGGTCAATTAGGACACTTTGCTGCTAGATGCCCAAATATTGAACTTGACGATTGTGATGAGAAATCTGAGAAGTTTTCTAGAAAGAAGCCTTGGAATCAAAATAAAAGGTTTAAGGATTTCAAAAATAAAAGTCTTCTTTCAAAAGAAGATCCAAATGAAGAATCCAGTGATGCAGATGAAGAAGGGGAAAAGTTGTTCATGGCTGAAATAATACATACTCCTAAATCTGAATCAAATGAGCCTGAATCCTCATCTGATTTAGATATAGAAGTAGATCTTGAAGAAGAACTTCTAAAATCCCTGCAAGAAATTAAAAGGTTAAAAAGGTCTGTTGCAAATCATGAGACTGAAAATCAAAAACTTCAAGATGAGTTAATAAAAGCAAATTTAATTATAGAAAGTCAAAAACTCTTACTTGAAGAAAAGGATAAAAAACTGAATATCTTGCAATGTTCATCTGAAGAATCTACTAGTCAGAAAATGAAGTTTTTTTTCAATGGATATTGTTTCAACTGTAATATTTTTGGGCACAAAGCAATCTTTTGTAAAAATAGCACTAGTCAAGGCAAAAGAAAAGTTATTAGATGTTTCAAATGTTTTTACTATGGTCACTATGCAAATCAGTGTAAATTAAATTTGAGACCTAAACAAATATGGAAACAAGTAAAGACAAATGAAAAGTCCTTAATCGTTGAAACAGTCTTATTTGCTCAGAAATCTGCAACATGGGTATTGGATAGTGGCTGTTCTCACCATATGACTGGATGCAAGAACAAATTCAAAACCTTAGAAAACTTTGATGGAGGATTTGTACGTTTTGGTGATAACTCAGGAGCTTATATAACAGGAAAAGGCTCAATAATCTTGAACAATGATACACCAATACATGATGTATACTTTGTTGAAGGGTTGAAACATAACCTTTTAAGTGTCAGTCAGATATGTGATAATGGATATTCTATCTCTTTTAATGCAAAAGAATGTTATATTAAAAATGGGAAAGATAGAGTCATTGCCAGTGGGTTAAGAACAAATGGTAATCTGTATAATCTGATAGATTCAACTATTCAAGAAACTTCTTTGGTCAATACCTGCTTTATGAGTCAAGTGGAAGAAAATTGGCTATGGCACAAAAGACTGGGACATTTGAACTTTGATAATCTTGCTAGAATCAGCAAGAACAAAAAGGTCAGGGGACTACCGCAAATAACTAAACCTGCATCTATTTGTGAAGAGTGTATAAAAGGCAAGCAAACAAGAGTTTCTTTTAAAACAAAAGAATATTTGTCAAATAGACCACTTGAACTAGTACATACTGATTTATGTGGTCCAACCAAAACAGCCTCATTAAATGATGAAAGATATTTCATGCTGTTCGTAGATGATTATTCAAGAATGGTTTGGGTAACATTTCTGAAACATAAATCAGAAGCCTTTGAACGTTTCAAAATTTTTAGAAAGATGGTAGAAAGAGAAACTGATTTAAAACTGAAATGCTTAAGATCAGATAGGGGAGGAGAGTTCACTTCTCAAGAATTTATTGAGTATTGTGAAAAATGAGGTATAAAAAGACAATACTCTACTGCTAGGACACCACAGCAAAATGGTGTTGTAGAGAGAAAAAATAGAACTGTCAAGGAAATGGCCAGGACCATGTTAAATGAAGCAAATTTGCCTGACAAGTTCTGGAAAGAAGCTGTTCATACAGTTGTCTATATCTTAAATAGAGCACAAATCAGAATTAGAACAGCTTATACTCCATATGAATTATGGTATGGGAAAACAGCAAATGTCAAGAACTTTAAAATATTTGGTTGCAAATGTTTTATCAGAAAGAATGATGATTCTCTAGAAAACTTTAACTTAAGGTCTGATGAAGGGATTTTTCTTGGGTACTCTACACATAGCAAAGCATATAAATTCTATAATAAAAGGATGAACAAAATTGTAGAAGCTATAAATGTCATGTTTGATGAAACATCTGTATGTTGTAATGACAAAGAAGAATATGAAAGTTTATCTTTTCAAAAGTCAGAAAGTTTACATAATGAAAATTGTGAACATGATAAAGTTGAAACTGATGATGAAGATGAACTTGCAGGAAAAATAGAATCATAAAATTGTTCCAATTCTAAAATAACTAGTGATGGATCAAAGTTAAAAACATCTTCTATAATAATAGCTAAGAGACATCCTGAGTCTCAAGTTATTGGAGATATTGATAAAGGAATTTTAACTAGAAGGAAAGCCAAAATAGGAGAACAAGTAAATATTGCTGAACAATTTTGTTTGATAGCAGATTTTGAACCAAAGAATGTAACTGAAGCCCTATCAAATCCCAGTTGGAAAAATGCTATGCAAGATGAAATAAATCAGATAGAGAAAAACAAGACTTGGGAACTTGTTCCCAGACCTAATGATAAAAATGTTATTGGTGGAAAATGGATATTCCGCAATAAACTGAATGAGGAAGGGGAAGTGATCAGGAATAAAGCCAGATTTGTTTGCAAAGGATATGCACAACAAGAAGGAATTGATTTTGGTGAAACCTTTGCACCAGTTGCAAGGATGGAATCAATTAGAATCTTTCTTGCATATGCCACTCATAAAAATTTCACTATTTACCAAATGGATGTCAAAACTGCCTTCTTAAATGGGTATCTTGAGGAGGAAGTTTATATGGAACAGCCAGAAGGTTTCGAATCTTCTGACAAGCCTGATTATGTTCTTCGTCTCAAAAAGGCCTTGTATGGTTTAAAACAAGCTCCTCGAGCTTGGTATTCCAGATTGGATAAACATCTAATTGCAAATGGATTCATTAAAGGAAATGTGGACAGCACATTGTATACAAAAATGGACAATGAAAATTTATTGGCTGTTGAAATATATGTAGATGATATTATTTTTGGTTCTACTAATGATCATTTAGCACAAACTTTTTCAGGAATCATGGAGTCTGAATTTGAGATGTCTATGCTAGGACCTTTGACATTTTTCTTGGGAATTCAAGTCTCTCAGCTTGAACATGGTTTGTTTATCTCTCAACTGAAATATGCTAAGGAAATGCTTAAAAGGTTTCAAATGGATACTTGTAATCCAGTTGGCACACCAATGGAAACTGGATGTAAGTTGGTGAAAATTGATGAATCTCCTCTTGTTAATCAAAGGGAGTATCGGTCTATGACAGGGAGTCTTTTATATCTTACTGCTTCTAGACCAGATATAATGCACTCTGTATGTCAAGTTGCTAGATATCAAGCAGCTCCTCGTCAATCTCATCTCAATGCTGTTCACCGTATCTTTAAATACTTACAAGGTACTTTGGATTATGGTTTGTGGTATCCCAAAAATGATGATTTTACTCTGATTGGTTATACAGATGCTGATTGGGGTGGATGTAAAGATGATCACCGAAGTACTAGTGGTGCTACATTTTTCTTAGGTGATCGGTTAGTTGCTTGGCACAGTAAAAAACAAGAATGTGTCACTATTTCTACTGCTGAATCTGAAATTATTGCTGCAACAGCATGTTGTACTCAGTTACTTTGGATGTCTTATCAGCTTTCAGATTTGGGTATTCATGTTCAAAAACCTATGAAGATCCTTTGTGACAATACTAGTGCTATCCAGATTTCTAAAAACCCTGTTATGCATTCTAGAACTAAGCATGTTGCCATCAAATTGTAGTTTATTCGCGAACATGTGTCATCAAATGAGGTCACTCTCATTCATGTGCCTTCTAAACTACAAGTTGCTGATATTTTTACCAAAGCTCTACCTAGAGAATTGTTTGAACAATTAAGAAATTGATTGGGAGTTTTCTCTCAATCCATGCTGGAATAAGATTTTTTTACTCTTCAATATTCTGTGTTAGGTTTCGGCTTCTTTCACAGAAAACATTTATGAAAAGCAGATGGTTAGATATTTGATGCATAAATTTTGGGGGAGTAATCAATTTCTATCAAGATTTAACAAGAATTTTCATGATTTCAAGATTTAACAAGAATTTTCAGAATTTTCAGGTCTGGTCAGGTTTGGTTCATCAGAAGAATTTTCAGGTCTGGTCAGGTTTGGTTCATCAGAATTTTTCAGGTTTGGTTCTTGCATTTCACAGATTGATCCACAGATTTGGTTTGGTCAGGTTTGGCTCTTGCATTTGGATGCATTTGGATCACAGGTTTCAATTATAGGTTAATCACTGATTGGATTGGTTCATAGGTTAATCATGCATTTCACAGTTTGGAGAATTGATTTCTCAGATTGATTTATCAGCTTTTGGTTGATTCTGGTTAGTTGGTCTGATTCTTAGCATTTCGTGGTAAATCAGCATTGTATTTCTGTTCATTATCTTGTATATATGAAATGGTGAAAATTTTTGCATCAAAAATGGGGGAGATTGTTAACCATATCAAACATCCGTTCTGTTGGCAAAATGGTATATATGCACATGTGGCAATTGGTAAGAAAAGTCTATTTTGGCGTGGCACTTTTTGTGAAATATATGATGGCAATTGGTAAAAGCAGGAAAATTAAAATGGCACATCATAATGTTGTCTAACATGATTTCGGCAGCAGTGATTGAGACCGTAATCTGACAGTTTGAACATATTATTTATTATTCCCTTTTTTTTTTTCTCGCCAAGTGTTGACTTTGCATGGCGGACTCCAAATTGTGATTAAAAGAAGTTATGTTTGTGGGTATTTTTTTAGACCTTGCAAACGGATTTTTGGTTTATTTCTTCTCTGCGAATAACAAGATAATTTCGTTCTGCAAAACAGAAAAGTCATTTGATGGGTCAAGATAATTTCGTTCTGCAAAACAGAAAGGTCATTTGATGGGTATGGTTACATTAACAGGCAGGTTCATTGTTTGTATTTTGAAATGAAGTTACAGGTCTATATGAATTTAATTTTCACAGAAAGAGTAAAAGATTTTCTTACATATTTGATCTTTGCTCACATGTATGAGGATCTGGGGCAAATTAAAAAGGAGAAACTTCTCAGGATCGGGCAGAGTCTTGGGCATCACAGGTATGAGGTTTTGCATCTTTGATATCTTCTAAAGAGGGTTTCAAACCCGGAATATTTCTACACAGTTTTAGAAGATTGAATAAATTTTGGGTGTTGAACCCAGGATATTATATACAGTTTTTTGTTTGTTCAAAACAAAAGGAAATGTTCAAGCATTTCCAGTCAGTTGCAATGCAAAATGACGTTATGGAAACTATTTTCGAGTATCTCAAAAATGAAATAATTTGGAAGCTTATAATGATTACCAGTTTTTGACAGAAACAAATTCGTAAACTAAAACTGTTTTGTTAGTTTCTCGAAAAGCATTTTTAAAAGGAAGTTTGTGTAACAAACTCTAACTGGTTCAGTTAGATACATGTAACTGATCTGATTCGAAGTTCATTTCTATAAATATAGCACTTGTAATCTTTAGATATATATGAGTGTGTGTGAAAACATATTTATATGTATCTGAGGATAAGAGGCTTGAAAGTTTTTATCATAAACTTGTGTACATATATGAGTGACATATACACATTTGTATATGTATATGAGATGTATTAAAATCTCTGAGCAGTAGTTGCTGCCAATTGTAAAGGATTGGAAATCAATAAAGGATACAGGTTCATGGAGTGGTTTTTCTCCCTATGACAAAATCGTGAGGTTTTGGAGGGTTTTCCACTCAGCGCAAATTGGGTGTCTCTTCATTTTGTGAGTTACCATTACTTTATGTTTATGGTGAATGTTTACATTTCTCCTGCATAGATTGAATATATTTAGTTATGAGTTGTTTATTGCAAGAATTGAAGAATTGTAATGAATTTTGAAATAAGGTAATAAGGTTCTGATTCACCCCCCCCCCTCTCAGAACCTTGGCACTTCCAACAAGTGGTATCAGAGCGTAGGATTCCCTTTAGGAATTGATCTCGGGATATTGGAAGTTATGGCACATTCTGAAGGAGCTTTCCTTAATAGGGCACCTTTATTTGATGGAAATGATTATGTTTTCTGGAAAGTTAAAATGGAAGCATTTATACATTCTCTAGATGTAAGGATGTGGGATGTAGTAACAACAAAATACACTGTTCCAGCGTCAGTCCCTACTGATGCTGATGAGAAACTAAAATTTGAGTTGGATAAGAAGGCTAGATATGCTCTTCTCTGTGGTCTTACTAGAGATGTCTTTGCCAAAGTCATTTATTGCAAATCTGCAAATGATATATGGGTAAAACTTGAAACTATCTATCAAGGAGATGACAAAGTTAAAGAGTCTAAATTGATTACTCTTAAAACTCAGTTTGACAATCTGAAAATGAGTGAGGATGAAACCATTGCTGCATATTTTTTAAGAGTTGAGGAAGTTGTGAATGCCAGGAAGGGTCTAGGTGAAGACATAGAAGAACATGATGTTGTTTCAAAGGTCATTAGGTCAGTACTACCTAAATTTGAAACAAAAATTTCTACATTAGAAGAAAAGAAAAGTTTTTCAAAAATGACTTTACATCAACTTCAAGGAACTCTAACTGCATATGAAATGAGAATTAGCAATCAAGCTAGTTCTTCATCAAAAGAATCATCCTTTAAGGCTGAAAAGAATGATGGGACTGATTCAGATCTAACTGATGCTTTAGAAGCATTATTGGTTAAAAGAATGACAAAGAAATATAAAGGCAAACCTAAATGCTTCAGCTGTGGTCAATTAGGACACTTTGCTGCTAGATGCCCAAATATTGAACTTGACGATTGTGATGAGAAATCTGAGAAGTTTTCTAGAAAGAAGCCTTGGAATCAAAATAAAAGGTTTAAGGATTTCAAAAATAAAAGTCTTCTTTCAAAAGAAGATCCAAATGAAGAATCCAGTGATGCAGATGAAGAAGGGGAAAAGTTGTTCATGGCTGAAATAATACATACTCCTAAATCTGAATCAAATGAGCCTGAATCCTCATCTGATTTAGATATAGAAGTAGATCTTGAAGAAGAACTTCTAAAATCCCTGCAAGAAATTAAAAGGTTAAAAAGGTCTGTTGCAAATCATGAGACTGAAAATCAAAAACTTCAAGATGAGTTAATAAAAGCAAATTTAATTATAGAAAGTCAAAAACTCTTACTTGAAGAAAAGGATAAAAAACTGAATATCTTGCAATGTTCATCTGAAGAATCTACTAGTCAGAAAACGAAGTTTTTTTTCAATGGATATTGTTTCAACTGTAATATTTTTGGGCACAAAGCAATCTTTTGTAAAAATAGCACTAGTCAAGGCAAAAGAAAAGTTATTAGATGTTTCAAATGTTTTTACTATGGTCACTATGCAAATCAGTGTAAATTAAATTTGAGACCTAAACAAATATGGAAACAAGTAAAGACAAATGAAAAGTCCTTAATCGTTGAAACAGTCTTATTTGCTCAGAAATCTGCAACATGGGTATTGGATAGTGGATGTTCTCACCATATGACTGGATGCAAGAACAAATTCAAAACCTTAGAAAACTTTGATGGAGGATTTGTACGTTTTGGTGATAACTCAGGAGCTTATATAACAGGAAAAGGCTCAATAATCTTGAACAATGATACACCAATACATGATGTATACTTTGTTGAAGGGTTGAAACATAACCTTTTAAGTGTCAGTCAGATATGTGATAATGGATATTCTATCTTTTTTAATGCAAAAGAATGTTATATTAAAAATGGGAAAGATAGAGTCATTGCCAGTGGGTTAAGAACAAATGGTAATCTGTATAATCTGATAGATTCAACTATTCAAGAAAATTCTTTGGTCAATACCTGCTTTATGAGTCAAGTGGAAGAAAATTGGCTATGGCGCAAAAGACTGGGACATTTGAACTTTGATAATCTTGCTAGAATCGGCAAGAACAAAAAGGTCAGGGGACATCCGCAAATAACTAAACCTGCATCTATTTGTGAAGAGTGTATAAAAGGCAAGCAAACAAGAGTTTCTTTTAAAAAAAAAGAATATTTGTCAAATAGACCACTTGAACTAGTACATACTGATTTATGTGGTCCAACCAAAATAGACTCATTAAATGATGAAAGATATTTCATGCTGTTCGTAGATGATTATTCAAGAATGGTTTGGGTAACATTTCTGAAACATAAATCAGAAGCCTTTTAACGTTTCAAAATTTTCAGAAAGATGGTAGAAAGAGAAACTGATTTGAAACTGAAATGCTTAAGATCAGATAGGGGAGGAGAGTTCACTTCTCAAGAATTTATTGAGTATTGTGAAAAACGAGGTATAAAAAGACAATACTCTACTGCTAGGACACCACAGCAAAATGGTGTTGTAGAGAGAAAAAATAGAACTGTCAAGGAAATGGCCAGGACCATGTTAAATGAAGCAAAGTTGCCTGACAAGTTCTGGAAAGAAGTTGTTCATACAGTTGTCTATATCTTAAATAGAGCACAAATCAGAATTAGAACAGCTTATACTCCATATGAATTATGGTATGGGAAAACAGCAAATGTCAAGAACTTTAAAATATTTGGTTGCAAATGTTTTATCAGAAAGAATGATGATTCTCTAGAAAACTTTAACTTAAGGTCTGATGAAGGGATTTTTCTTGGGTACTCTACACATAGCAAAGCATATAAATGCTATAATAAAAGGCTGAACAAAATTGTAGAAGCTATAAATGTCATGTTTGATGAAACATCTGTATGCTGTAATGACAAAGAAGAATATGAAAGTTTATCTTTTCAAAAGTCAGAAAGTTTACATAATGAAAATTGTGAACATGATAAAGTTGAAACTGATGATGAAGATGAACTTGCAGGAAAAATAGAATCAGAAAATTGTTCCAATTCTAAAATAACTAGTGATGGATCAAAGTTAAAAACATCTTCTAGAATAATAGCTAAGAGACATCCTGAGTCTCAAGTTATTGGAGATATTGATAAAGGAATTTTAACTAGAAGGAAAGCCAAAATAGGAGAACAAGTAAATATTGCTGAACAATTTTGTTTGATAGCAGATTTTGAACCAAAGAATGTAACTGAAGCCCTATCAAATCCCAGTTGGCAAAATGCTATGCAGGATGAAATAAATCAGATAGAGAAAAACAAGACTTGGGAACTTGTTCCCAGGCCTAATGATAAAAATGTTATTGGTGGAAAATGGATATTCCGCAATAAACTGAATGAGGAAGGGGAAGTGATCAGGAATAAAGCCAGGTTTGTTTGCAAAGGATATGCACAACAAGAAGGAATTGATTTTGGTGAAACCTTTGCACCAGTTGCAAGGATGGAATCAATCAGAATCTTTCTTGCATATGCCACTCATAAAAATTTCACTATTTACCAAATGGATGTCAAAACTGCCTTCTTAAATGGGTATCTTGAGGAGGAAGTTTATATGGAACAGCCAGAAGGTTTCGAATCTTCTGACAAGCCTGATTATGTTCTTCGTCTCAAAAAGGCCTTGTATGGTTTAAAACAAGCTCCTCGAGCTTGGTATTCCAGATTGGATAAACATCTAATTGCAAATGGATTCATTAAAGGAAATGTGGACAGCACATTGTATACAAAAATGGACAATGAAAATTTATTGGCTGTTGAAATATATGTAGATGATATTATTTTTGGTTCTACTAATGATCATTTAGCACAAACTTTTTCAGGAATCATGGAGTCTGAATTTGAGATGTCTATGCTAGGACCTTTGACATTTTTCTTGGGAATTCAAGTCTCTCAGCTTGAACATGGTTTGTTTATCTCTCAACTGAAATATGCTAAGGAAATGCTTAAAAGGTTTCAAATGGATACTTGTAATCCAGTTGGCACACCAATGGAAACTGGATGTAAGTTGATGAAAATTGATGAATCTCCTCTTGTTGATCAGAGGGAGTATCGGTCTATGATAGGGAGTCTTTTATATCTTACTGCTTCTAGACCAGATATAATGCACTATGTATGTCAAGTTGTTAGATATCAAGCAGCTCCTCGTCAATCTCATCTCAATGCTGTTCACCGTATCTTTAAATACTTACAAGGTACTTTGGATTATGGTTTGTGGTATCCCAAAAATGATGATTTTACTCTGATTGGTTATACAGATGCTGATTGGGGTGGATGTAAAGATGATCACCGAAGTACTAGTGGTGCTGCATTTTTCTTAGGTGATCGGTTAGTTGCTTGGCACAGTAAAAAACAAGAATGTGTCACTATTTCTACTGCTGAATCTGAAATTATTGCTGCAACAGCATGTTGTACTCAGTTACTTTGGATGTCTTATCAGCTTTTAGATTTGGGTATTCATGTTCAAAAACCTATGAAGATCCTTTGTGACAATACTAGTGCTATCTAGATTTCTAAAAACCCTGTTATGCATTCTAGAACTAAGCATGTTGCCATCAAATTGTAGTTTATTCGCGAACATGTGTCATCAAATGAGGTCACTCTCATTCATGTGCCTTCTAAACTACAAGTTGCTGATATTTTTACCAAAGCTCTACCTAGAGAATTGTTTGAACAATTAAGAAATTGATTGGGAGTTTTCTCTCAATCCATGCTGGAATAAGATTTTTTTACTCTTCAATATTCTGTGTTAGGTTTCGGCTTCTTTCACAGAAAACATTTATGAAAAGCAGATGGTTAGATATTTGATGCATAAATTTTGGGGGAGTAATCAATTTCTATCAAGATTTAACAAGAATTTTCATGATTTCAAGATTTAACAAGAATTTTCAGAATTTTCAGGTCTGGTCAGGTTTGGTTCATCAGAAGAATTTTCAGGTCTGGTCAGGTTTGGTTCATCAGAATTTTTCAGGTTTGGTTCTTGCATTTCACAGATTGATCCACAGATTTGGTTTGGTCAGGTTTGGCTCTTGCATTTGGATGCATTTGGATCACAGGTTTCAATTATAGGTTAATCACTGATTGGATTGGTTCATAGGTTAATCATGCATTTCACAGTTTGGAGAATTGATTTCTCAGATTGATTTATCAGCTTTTGGTTGATTCTGGTTAGTTGGTCTGATTCTTAGCATTTCGTGGTAAATCAGCATTGTATTTCTGTTCATTATCTTGTATATATGAAATGGTGAAAATTTTTGCATCAAAAATGGGGGAGATTGTTAACCATATCAAACATCCGTTCTGTTGGCAAAATGGTATATATGCACATGTGGCAATTGGTAAGAAAAGTCTATTTTGGCGTGGCACTTTTTGTGAAATATATGATGGCAATTGGTAAAAGCAGGAAAATTAAAATGGCACATCATAATGTTGTCTAACATGATTTCGGCAGCAGTGATTGAGACCGTAATCTGACAGTTTGAACATATTATTTATTATTCCCTTTTTTTTTTTTCTCGCCAAGTGTTGACTTTGCATGGCAGACTCCAAATTGTGATTAAAAGAAGTTATGTTTGTGGGTATTTTTTTAGACCTTGCAAACGGATTTTTGGTTTATTTCTTCTCTGCGAATAACAAGATAATTTCGTTCTGCAAAACAAAAAATTCATTTGATGGGTCAAGATAATTTCGTTCTGCAAAACAGAAAGGTCATTTGATGGGTATGGTTACATTAACAGGCAGGTTCATTGTTTGTATTTTGAAATGAAGTTACAGGTCTATATGAATTTAATTTTCACAGAAAGAGTAAAAGATTTTCTTACATATTTGATCTTTGCTCACATGTATGAGGATCTGGGGAAAATTAAAAAGGAGAAACTTCTCAGGATCGGGCAGAGTCTTGGGCATCACAGGTATGAGGTTTTGCATTTTTGATATCTTCTAAAGAGGGTTTCAAACCTGGAATATTTCTACACAGTTTTAGAAGATTGAATAAATTTTGGGTGTTGAACCCAGGATATTATATACAGTTTTTTGTTTGTTCAAAACAAAAGGAAATGTTCAAGCATTTCCACACAATGTAAAATGATCAAAGTGAGGAAAAAGTATTTTGAGTATCTCAAAAAATGAAATAATTTGGAAGCTTATAACGATTACCGCCGTTAAATAAATTAAACTAAACTGTTTTTAGTTTCTAAAAGCATTTTTAAAAGGAAGTTTGTTTAACAAACTCTAACTGGTTCAATTAGAAACTTGTAACTGATCTGATTCGAAGTTCTTATATAGCACTTGTAATCTTTAGATACATGTGAGTGTGTATAAAAAACATATTTATATGTATCTGAGGATAAAAGGCTTGAAAGTTTTGATCATAAACTTGTGTACATAGTAAATGAGTTAAGTATATACATATTTGTATATGTATATGATATTAGTCTTCTCGAAAGCAAGAAGTTGCTGCCAATTGTAAAGGATTGGAAATCAATAAAGGATACAGGTTCATGGAGTGGTTTTTCTCCCTATGACAAAATCGTGAGGTTTTGGAGGGTTTTCCACTCAGCGCAAATTGGGTGTCTCTTCATTTTGTGAGTTACCATTACTTTATGTTTATGGTGAATGTTTACATTTCTCCTGCATAGATTGAATATATTTAGTTATGAGTTGTTTATTGCAAGAATTGAAGAATTGTAATGAATTTTGAAATAAGGTAATAAGGTTCTGATTCACCCCCCCCCTCTCAGAACCTTGGCACTTCCAACAAGTGGTATCAGAGCGTAGGATTCCCTTTAGGAATTGATCTCGGGATATTGGAAGTTATGGCACATTCTGAAGGAGCTTTCCTTAATAGGGCACCTTTATTTGATGGAAATGATTATGTTTTCTGGAAAGTTAAAATGGAAGCATTTATACATTCTCTAGATGTAAGGATGTGGGATGTAGTAACAACAAAATACACTGTTCCAGCGTCAGTCCCTACTGATGCTGATGAGAAACTAAAATTTGAGTTGGATAAGAAGGCTAGATATGCTCTTCTCTGTGGTCTTACTAGAGATGTCTTTGCCAAAGTCATTTATTGCAAATCTGCAAATGATATATGGGTAAAACTTGAAACTATCTATCAAGGAGATGACAAAGTTAAAGAGTCTAAATTGATTACTCTTAAAACTCAGTTTGACAATCTGAAAATGAGTGAGGATGAAACCATTGCTGCATATTTTTTAAGAGTTGAGGAAGTTGTGAATGCCAGGAAGGGTCTAGGTGAAGACATAGAAGAACATGATGTTGTTTCAAATGTCATTAGGTCAGTACTACCTAAATTTGAAACAAAAATTTCTACATTAGAAGAAAAGAAAAGTTTTTCAAAAATGACCTTACATCAACTTCAAGGAACTCTAACTGCATATGAAATGAGAATTAGCAATTAAGCTAGTTCTTCATCAAAAGAATCAGCCTTTAAGGTTGAAAAGAATGATGAGAGTGATTCAGATCTAACTGATGCTTTAGAAGCATTACTGGTTAAAAGAATGGCAAAGAAATATAAAAGCAAACCTAAATGCTTCAGCTGTGGTCAATTAGGACATTTTGCTGCTAGATGCCCAAATATTGAACTTGATGATTGTGATGAGAAGTCTGAGAATTTTTCTAGAAAGAAGCCTTGGAATCAGAATAAAAGGTTTAAGGATTTCAAAAAGAAAAGTCTTTTTTCAAAAGAAGATCCAAATGAAGAATCCAGTGATGCAGATGAAGAAGGGGAAAAATTGTTCATGGCTGAAATTGTTCATACTCCTAAATCTGAATCAAATGAGCCTGAATCCTCATCTGATTTAGAAATAGAAGTAGATCTTGAAGAAGAACTTCTAAGATCCCTGCAAGAAATTAAAAGGTTAAAAAAATCAGTTGCGAATCATGAGACTGAAAATCAAAAACTTCAAGATGAGTTAATAAAAGCAAATTCAATTATAGAAAGTCAAAAATTCTTACTTGAAGAAAAGGATAAAAAACAGAATATCTTGCAATGTTCATCTGAAGAATCTACTAATCAGAAAACAAAGTTGTTTTTCAATGGATATTGTTTCAACTGTAATATTTTTGGGCACAAAGCAATCTTTTGTAAAA
>VDFB02328167.1:58131-102460 GCA_007258455.2 Sequoia sempervirens | reverse complement strand
GTTCCCACTTCTCAGGATAGACTTCACACACACGAGTTAACCTGGATGTTACCCTTTTCAGTTAACTCGGGGTTGTCATCACATGCATACCTATTCTGAGAATCGCCTTGTTCACTTGGAGTTGTATTTAGGGTTTTCGTTAACTGATGATAGTCTTCCAGTTAACTTGTTTTAATAGGGACGTGCATGCTCGCACAATTGTCCATTTTTAGATTAGATGTTCGGTTAAAGCGAGGTGGTGCCAGTTAAGCGTATAGTTCTTAGTGGGGTTGAGCATTGCTTGCATACGTGCGAACTATAGATAACACAAAGGTGATTTTAGGGTTCCACCTTGATGTATATAAATAAGAGCTTACGCTCATTTGTAAATAACTTTGCTTGAGAGAGAAATATATGCTGTGCCCACCTTGCCCTCAATATTACTCTTTTTCGTATTTGTTCATGTGTCTTCACTATTGCAATTGATTGTTATACCACCTAGGGTTTCGAAAGATTGTGATGCTGAATTCTTTCCATAGATTAGATATATCTGTTTGAACATCTTTATCATTGAAATCAATTGTTATACCACCTAGGGTTCCAAAAGATTAAGGTGATAAGGCTGTTTTGTGTTAATTTACCATTGTGATCGATCGTTATACCACCTAGGGTTTCGAGAAGTTGCAGCCATAAATCTGTTTTGTGAATCTTTATCAATATAATTGAAGGTTATACCACCTAGGGTTTCGTGAGATTATAAAGATAAAGGCTGTTTTGTGAAGGCTTTGCTGATTCGATCAAGTGTTATACCACCTAGGGTTTTGCCCAATAAGTTGGTTTAGTTGAGATGATAGTTGTGCCCACCTTGCCTTCAAGTAGAGAGTCTAAACCCGCTTATCGTCAGATAGTCAAACCTTGCTCCGTTTCCTCTTGCTCTGTTTTCCTGAGGAGATTGGATAGATATAAGTTGTAGTTTAGTTGATTTGCGAAACCAGAGAAAACTCAGCTGCAACGTAAAAGTTCTTTCAAGAAAGTCTTGTGCCTCTAGCAGCTGAAACAAAAAGACAGGAAGTAGTTTTAGCTTATTTTTCTTTTGCAAAGTATATTTGTCAAAGTACATCGAGGGAGCTTCCCCTCCATAATTCGAAGAGCACTCATTGCGTAGTGTGCATAGGCTGTTCATAACAACTTGTACTCCAGAGGTGTTAGTTGTTACGCCAACACAAATAAGCTCTCTCAATTTCCCTCTACCATTCTTTAAATCAACTTCACCATTATTCATTCTACACAATGCTAATTTCTTCTTCAAGTATGTCAAGCTCATCGAGTGAAGTGGTTATGGAGAGTGATTTCTTGGTTGTGGAAGGTGTTGAATGTAGTGTTGTTTGCAAGTTGGTGATAGACCAACTGAGAGAAGTTTTCCTGATCCACAACGATGTGGTAGAGGAAGTCATCCGCAAGATTATTGGTGAGCACTTTATGTCTCAAGTGCACGTCCACAACTCCAATTTGCTTTGAGTGCTTTTTGTACAATATTGTGCGCACATCTAGTCTTTTCTGATGGGGTTTGAGGGTTGTTGAGCATTTGGTTTTCCCACAGTATCTGCAATGTGTTGAAGATGCCCTAAGGGGGATTTCTATCCATCCACGTGTGGGTCTGATTGGTGATGCAATTTGCATCACTTGTGCGTTGCATAATGAAAGGGTTGGTCAAGCCGTTATATTGTTGCGTGCTGGCTTGGAGAGCAACAATATGGAGACATTCACCCACTATGTCAAATTCAACGAAAACCTTTTCTCCCCTATGCAGATAGAGTGAATGTAGGAAGTAATTGAATCTATTAGAGTCCTCATGTTCACTCTTTGTGTCTGCAACCCTTGTGCTATGAAGTCACTTTTTTTTTTTTGGCAATGTAATATAGAACCTTTATCGATAAATATATGAACATACCCATCTTTTGTCTTTCCGAATTACATTGTGTAATGAAAATTCTTTTGGTAATCTTTTGTCTGTTTTGCATTTGTTGCTTATAACTTTTCACTTTATTGTCATGTTGAATGAATGGAAAACTGAATTTTCTTGCGAGCAATCTTTTTTTTTTCTGAAAATACATCCTCAATAATGAAGTAATTTTTTGGCCTCAAATACACTAGTTGACTGTTTTTGGGTAAGTTTTGGAAGTATTTTGAGTTTGCCATAGTTGTAGAGACTTGCTTTTATGCCGCTGTATAGAATAAACCAGAAACTTTTTAATTTGCCTATTAGTCTTTCTATGAAAAGCATTTAGAGAATAATCATAACTTATCTTTAAAACTCTAGCGGAAATAAAAAAATTTGACGAAGGTTTCAAAACTTGATGGAATACTGCCAAACCTTTAATTAATTTGATATTTTCCCATGTGATTCTCTTCTTCAATTGCAAAGTGCTTTATAATCTCTCGGGTTCCAAGACTGACTTGTGAATTTCCAAAAAATGTAAGGTTGTTGGGTAAGATGTAAGTTCTAAAACCGCGTCGGTGACCGGCATAGTTTTGAAAACTTGGTTAAAGACCAACTGTTAGTGTTTTGAAAACATGGTATCAGAGCGGGTTTAAGAAAGAATCTGATTAGGTTTGGGTGAGCAGTCAAGACAACTCTTCGGGCATCATTTTGGTAATTGAAATATTAATAGTTCTTTGTGAAGTGTCGTGATCAATGGTGGAAGTCGTGAGCATTCAATTGCTTGCTTCCATTTATCTCTGGCTAAGGCAGTGAGGAAGGATATTGTGTGTGGGTGCAAAGCAATTCTTTTGATGTGATCACATGTATGTCTTTGTCATTGATAACAAAAATGCTTGAGCATTTTATTTCGGGTTGTTCTTTGGGTGAAGTGTGATTCTTTGTTTGGCAGATTATGCAATTCGAATGTGATAGAAATATATTGTGATGTCATTATTTTCAAGGATATAGCAGATCATGAATTTGTTGGATGCGCTCAGAAATTGTATAGCATGAATAGTTTGCATTCAGTGTGTATGGCTCAGTAGAAATTTGTATTGATGGACTGTACTATAAGCAGTGTAGATATTACATTGTTTGCATACTCCAAGAACGGGTTTTTTAATGTATTAGCCGTGAGATATTTTGTCCCTGTGTGTTGAGTAAAGAAAAGTGTTTGAATGAGAGAGTATGGAGACGTGTCTTTCTTTGTGGGTGCTGATGTCGCTTAAGGAAGTGGGTGTGATTTTTCTATTTATGGCTATGCAGATTTGAAGTGGTTTGATAACAGTTTACAATAGAAGTATTTTATCTTCAGCAGTACATCGTCGGGCGAAGATGATGGTTGTCAGGAAGAGTAAAATGGCTGCAACAAAATCAATAAAGAAATAAGTATTTCATACCCTTGAATAATGATCATGAATCTTTTATATAGTTATTAATTCATACATTGGAATAGTGAATCATGTATGCTTCTAGCATTGGTATTTCTCTTCGGGATAGTTTGATTCTATGATTTATTAGTAATCTCTCTAAAAATGCTTCCAAGATGGATCAAGGAGCAAAAGGATGATGAGAGATTGCATTCAAGGGAGAAAGAGCTTGATGCATCCTATGAGGAAGTCACATAGGCTGAAGAATGGAGACACAACTTGCTTCCATGGGGCTGAGTTGGTGGCACATAACTGGAGACATCTCTTGAAGTGGAAGAACCTATTCAGATTGTCATTGCGATCGGTTTCTTCAAAGAAGAGGACTTAACATTCAGAGGGAGTTTGACAAACCATCAGAGGCAACCTTGGACAAGGAGGTCAGGAGGTTGATGCAAGAACTTGGAGCTTCAGAGGGAGTCACATCATCATGAAGATCCCTTGCAATGTATATTTCTCTGTGATGGAGAAGTATGAGGTGAAAGCCCTTGTAGTGTATGTTTCTCTGTGACAGAGAAGTATGAGGTGAAAGCCCTTGTAATGTATATTTCTCTGAGACGGAGAAATATGAGGTGAAAGCCCTTGTAGTGTATATTTCTCTGAGACGGAGAAATATGAGGTGCGAGCCCTTGTTCATCTCTGAGACTAAGATGAGAGTCATGTTGAGAGACTCCATGACGACATCACGTTGAGAGACTCCGTGATGAACCTTTTGTACTTGTGTTTTTCCACACATGGGAGTAGCCATGGTGGACGTAATGTTGAGAGACTCCATGACGACATCACGTTGAGAGACTCCATGATGGACACTTGTACGTATGTTTCTTTCCACACATGGGAGTAGCCATGGTGGATGTCATGTTGAGAGACTCCATGACGACATCACGTTGAGAGACTCCGTGATGAACCTTTGAGCTTTCCACAAATGGGTGTAGCCATTGTGGGCATCATGTTGAGATTCCATGATGAAGATATCTGGAAAATACCTCCCTAGCTAAGAGGGAGTGTTAGTGTTTGTAGCTTAGGGAGATATTTTCTCCTAAGTTAATATAATAAATAATTGTTAAGGCAAGTCGGCCTTATTATAATTAATATTTTATTTTCTTTGAGTGGCCTACCAAGTGAAGAGTCACCTTGCTTGTGAAGAGTCTCCTTGCATTGTATATATAGAAGGAGATGTTCATCCATTTGATTATCAATTAAGTCATTGTCAATTTCACATTCATCAAGAAGAAGCAGCAGACCATCTTGTAGCAGCAGATCGACTTCAAGAAGAAACATATTTATCTTTGCATCAAAGGATAGGTGCTATTAATTCATTGTATCAATTCGTCCTTGAGAAGGCTTAGATTGTTGTTAGTAAACAAATTTGTCCTTCAAAAATGAATGTAGAAAATGACTCAAAATGCCCGGAAAGAAGGACAAACAACACTAACAGTTGAGTCACTTGCAATGGTATTTGCAAGTGCTCTCTGCTTATTTTACAAGGCGCAACTACCTTTGAAAGATATGCAATGAATTTGAAAAGAGGGTATGCTTTTGACCAGAAAACAGACAAGGTAAACTACCATCTACCCATAGCCATGAAATAGATGTGAAAGACTTAATTTAAAATGGAGTGAATGCAGACAACTAACACACAGTTCATTTATCCCACACCCACAAACAATACCTAGGAAGAGCAATGAACAACAAATTCCCTTCCAATAGATGAATTGGATTGAATTCAAAGATTCAGAAACAAACACCCACACAATTTGATATAACAAAGAATGCATTGGAAAAGATTACGTAGACACAAAGGACATTTATAATCAAAGGAAACTTTCATAAATTCATAGATTCAAAAATACATTCCTTATTTCTCCAACACAAAAAGTGAGTTCAAAGCCTACACCTCCTTGTACAATAAAACTGCATGAAAGAAAAACTGTACTGCCCCTACTTCCCCCCAGATAGTAGGAAAAAGACCGCCCTTAAAAAGAATTTTTACAATAAATAAGCCTCACCCATGAGACTCTTCAATTCCCGTAACTGTTTCTTTCAAAAATGAAAAAGAATATTCTCCCTTTTGATATTAACCGCTTCTTGAAGAAGTTACAATGACCACTTCTTTCTTGCCGTAACAATCTCTTGGACTGACTTTTAATTTTCTTCTTTAAATACATTCTAAATAATCATAAAATATAGACAAAGCCATGTCATACTCATCATTCAATAAGGAGGTTATGAAACTTGAGAAACCTGCGACCAAGGTTACAAAACTTGAGAAACCCGCGACCAAGGTTATGAAACTTGAGAAACCCGTGACCAAGGTTACGAAACTTGAGAAACCCACGATATCTAAGTTTCCAACCTTTTTAAATTTTCATATGGAGTTTAAATGCATCTATTATTTTTCCCAACATTATGCTATGGCTACAATATGAAAACCTTCATATCTTCCACAAATCAGCTCCGTTTTGCTTGAAATTTGGATAGCAAGAGGATTGAGTTCTTCTGAGCAAAACCCAGAATTGTTTTAAGTTCCAACACTTTGAAACTTGAATTTCAGCCTCATTTGCAACTTGGCAGGGAAAAATGTAAGGTTTAAAATCTCTCAAACGGTGAGGCATTTGGGCATGAAAATTGGCCAGATTAATTGGAATGTGGTTAGGATCAAGCTTACAAAAGGATTCTGGACCAGCTTTAATAAATTTTGAAAATTAATTATTTTCATGTTTGGCAAGTTCATGGTTTGGGTGCTCTTGGAATTTGAAAATTTTCGAGTTCAAATTTTGGGTTAACAATTGTAAAGCAGATTTCTGCTCTTATTCATTAAATATATAAGAGATATATTTTTGTTGGGTTTTTCTCCCTCAAGTAGGAGGGTTTTCCTAGGGTAAAAGTGTTGTGTTTATTGTTCATGTGTTGCATTTCTGCTTATTGCAAATCTGATCCTAAAACTAACACCAATGAACATAACCTTTTAATTTTTCCCAAGTATTTTGAAGGATATTTTTAGGGGGGTGGGGGGCTAAAAATGATGACAACAGTTGGCTCTGACCGGGGATAAGAACTGTAAAGGACGAAGACATGAACCCTGACTTTGAGACTCAAAGCTACCATTCCTTTATCCCTTGGGCAACAGAGTTCAGATTTAAATTCAAAGGATCACACACACATCAAAATGGGACCACACACCAAAAACGGAAAGAAAAACGAACTTATTCACAAGGTAAGGGACACCTACCAATGGAAGAGAACAAGAATTATTATACATAGCCATTGGCAGGTTGGGAAAAATATGTCCCACGACGGTTAAGAAAGACACAACCACATCCCAACTGCACATTTAGAAACAATGGCTGAAAACAGAAAAGACTTACATGATGAGGGGTTGCTTTTACTGTTCCTTTGAATGTTTGGATAAGCCTTTGGATGAAAAGACCCCAAGGCTGCTTCACTCCCTTGATTGAATGCGGCTGTCTCATTAGTCAAAACAAACTCTGCAAGAACCCGGGGCTGATATGTGTTCCCAGAATCACTCACTCCACTTTCCAACTTGCTGATGAACATAGCCTTTGTTGGAAGTTGGAGCTTTTTACAAACCTTCAACATTCTCCTTGTGGGATTCTCGTCAACACACATCTCTACTCCTACTTCTTTTCCTTTTTGCATATTATCTTTCAAAGTAGGTTCTTCTCCCTTATTTTCAAGCTTTGGAGTAAGAAGTTGTGATCTTTTCAAGCTCCAAAGTAAGAAGCTATGAAATTTCTAGCTTCCTTGTGTCATTATCCTCAGTTCCTTTCTCATTCTGAGTTGCCAAATCAACCCGCGTGTCAGGGCCTAGTCCTCTTCTGTGTCATAATATTAGAACCTGCGTCATTACGGCCAAAGAACTCATCATCATCCTCTGATACATCAGAGTCTTCATTCTTTGGTCTTGAGAGTTCAACTTAGCTCACATTTCTAGCCATATGGATTTCGAAAGATCCTTCTTGACGTGATGCAAACAAGTTCAGAGGGTTAGCCTGGTGTGGCTCATTATTACTTAAAACACTAAGGACTTCTTTCAAAATGAGGCTTGAACTTGGGAGAGATTGATCTTCAAGACATTCACGATGCCTCACCAATTCTTCTTCTATTCTTATAAATTCAACTTTTACTGCTTCAAAATCAAGTATGCCTTGCCTAAAGACAAAATGAACTCCAAGAGGTAGAGCATGCATAAAGGTAGTTGCTAGATTGGATTCACTTGGTCTACTGGAATGTGGGATTTGATTCAAGGCCCTGGTGAATTTGACAATGAGGCTCCTAATATTTCCACCTTCATTTCTTTGTATATTAAAAAGAGTTCTCAAACGAGCTCCCACATTAACCACAATTTTAAATCTCTCGAGAAACCTTCATCTGAGAGTATTCCATTCTGTAATGCTCTCCTCTTTGAGTTGTATGTACCATTTTGTTGCTTGATCCTCCAAAGATGCAATGGAAAGGTGGACAACCGCAGTTTCTTCAACAATTGCAGAGGTAGCACAGGTAGTGGAAAAGGCATGTAAATGCTCTTTAGAATCTTGTGCATTTTCTCCAGTAAATTCAGGGAAAAGTTCCCTTGATTCTTCGAGGAGTAGAGGATAACTTGACAGTGCTAGGGGGCCAAAACTAGTTCCCCAAGGTTGTGACAATGAAGAGGCCATAAGAAGAAATTGCAACTGAAAGCTAAGGGTTCCTTTTCTAACAGAGTCGCCAATCTCGGAAAAGGGATAATTCTTTGATTCCAATTAATTTTGAGGTGGTTCTCTTCGGGCTAGTGGCTGATTTTGGTTCCGATTAGGTCGAGGTGGCGGGCTAGGGTAATGCACTATTTCAATTCTAGGGAACCTCTCAACCATACGTCTCAGTGGGCATTGTGCAAGTTCTTCCTATTCAAGCACAAAACTCACTCTCATATATTTCACTGCACTTCTTTGATACCACCACGCAAGTGTGTTTAATTGAGAGATGATGTCTTCTTGTTTTGAGGTGACCAAATCTAAACCTAGTTGCAGCACAGGAAAGATACCTTCATTTAGCAACACCATCTTTGCTCATCATATGAAAAAAGTGACTTATGAAAGTCTTTCAAATTTTTTGTTTGTAAACCAAAGATTCTGATATCCAAATACTAAATATTCTTCAATTCGATCCCCAATAGAGTTGCCAAAAATCTGTTGGTGAACAGATTTGTCCTTTATAAAATTAAATACAAATGACTATGATGCCGAAGGATGCACCAATTCACAACATCTGGAGAGATTACTATTGTATTGGTAATCTTCCTCTAAATTTTGATTGAGGTACAACTCCCTCTTCTAATATAATTTTGGATTTTTTAATATACAAGCTCAGGGTATGCCTTTGACCAGAAAGCAGGAAAGGAAAACTAACACTTGCTCATAACCATGATACAAGCGTGATAGAAATACTTGAAATTAAACTACTATGCTGAAATGAAATGGACTGCAAATGATCAATATCGTGACTCACAAATCAGATTACTAACGCTTGTTGACTCAACTCAATACAATCTCAATCACTTACTACAAATAAATGAATTAAATGCCACTTAACAGTGCATCCTCAAATGGAAGGAATATCCAAATGCTTGTCAAAGCTTACAGACTCACTCACAAACATTAGCATCTAATTCATAATTTACTGCACACAGGCAATAAACATTTATAGAAAATGAATTAAAACTACAAAACTTGATCCTTTATTATGATCGATTCTCACTCATGCATCACAATGCATAGGGGATCAAAATGTCGGACCATTGCAACATCTTACAACTGAATATTTAAACTTAACATTGTAGCGGTTAGAATTTCTTGAAACTAATTCTTGGACGCTAACTGTTGTCTGCCAAATAAAAGGTTGGTCAGAAATCGACTAACCTTGTCAGATTATGACAACTCCGTCATTAATTGCTATTTTTAGGGATGGTTATGATTACATCCCATCTCTCGATTGATATGACAAGAGGATGAATCGTTGCTTACTGTAAGCAAACCACGTGGTTCTCTCCAGTGTGAAATGTCCGCCTACTTCACTTTCCCGTGATTGTTGATATGCCACCTAAGATCGTTCTGTGCAACTTCTTTAAATGTTGGAGATTGCTTGAATCCAACTCGCTAGATCTCCATCACATCGCCTTGCTTGAGTTAATTGAGTTCGAAGCAATTGTGTGTACTTTAGCATTAATTGCTTCCAAATAAGCTCTGTGCATTTGCCTCTACCATTCTATAAATCAACTTCACCACTATTCATTTTGAACAATGCTAATTTCTTCTT
The DNA here is from genome assembly GCA_007258455.2 of Sequoia sempervirens. Lineage (NCBI taxonomy): Eukaryota > Viridiplantae > Streptophyta > Pinopsida > Cupressales > Cupressaceae > Sequoia > Sequoia sempervirens. The sequence continues at coordinate 92,758 of VDFB02328167.1, read as the reverse complement.
CAAGTATGTCGAGCTCATTGAGTGAAGTGTTTATGGAGAGTGATTTCCTAGTTGTGGAAGGTGTCGAATGTAGTGTTGTTCGTAGGTTGGTGATAGACCAACTGAGGGAAGTTTTCTTGATCCGCAACGATGTGGAAGAGGAAGTCATCTGTAAGATTATTAGTGAGCACTTTATGTCTCAAATGCACGTCCACAACTCCAATTTGCTTGAGCGCTTTCTGTACAACATTGTGTGCACCTCTAGTCTTTTTGGATGGGGTTTGTGGGCTGCTGAACATCTAGTTCACCCACAGTATCTGCAATGTGTTCAAGATGACCTAAGGGGGATTTTTGTCCTTCCGCGTGTGGGTTTGATTGGTGATGCAATTTGCATCACTTTTGCATTACATAATGAAAGGGCTCATCAAGTCGTTACCCTGTTGCGTGTTGGCCTGGAGAGCAACAATACAGAGACATTCGCCCACTACGTCGAATTCAACGAAAACCTTTTTTGCCCCGCGTAGATAGGGCGAATGTAGGAAGTAATTGGGGCTATCAGAGTCCTCATGTTCACTCTCTACGTCTGAAACCCCTATGCTGTGAAATCACTTTTTTTTTTTAGCAATGTAATACAAAACCTTTATCGATAAACATATGAATATATCCATCTTTTGGCTTTCCGAATTACTCTGTGTTATGAAAATGGTTTTGGAAACCTTTTGTCTGTTTTGCATTTGTTGCTTATAACTTTTCACTTTATGCTCATGTGGAATGAATGGAAAACTGTATTTTCTTGTGAGCAATCTTTTATGTTTTGCAAATACATCCTTGACAATGAAGTAATTTTTCGGCCTCAAATACACTGGTTGACTGTTTTTGGGTAAGTTCTCGAAATATTTCAAAGTCCACCATAGTTGTAGAAAACTGGTTTTATGCTGCCATATAGAATAAACTTGAAACTTTTTAATTTGCCCATTAGTCTTTCTATGAAAAGCTCTTAGAGAATAGTCATAACTTATCTTTTAAACTTTGGCAGAAATAAAGAAGTTTTGAGAACCCTATCGAGAACTGATGAAAGTTTCAAAACTTTATGGAATACCGCCAAACCTTTAATTAGTTCGATTTTTTCCATGTGATTCTCTTCAATTGCAAAGTGCTTTATAATCTCTCAAGTTCCAAGACTAACTCGTGAATTTCCAGAAAATCTAAGCTTGTCGGGTAAGATGTAAGTTCTAAAACCATGTCGGTGACCGACATAGTTTTGAAAACTTGGTTAAAGACCAACGAGCATAACCTTTTAATTTTTCCCAAGTATTTTGAAGGATAGTTTGGGGAGGGGGGGTAGGGAGAGGGGGCACTAAAAATGATGGCCACACAATTAAAATTGGGAAGAAGGTTCAAAAGCTCAAACTTGATGAAAACTTCATAGCCTAAAATATTGACTTGGATTTGTCACTCAAAACTATTGTTCGTGAAAGGAAATTTGCAGCAATAATATACGTTTACAAAATATTCATGAAGAAAAAATCCACAACAGGTATTTAAAATCCACCACAATCACTTTAAAAGCACCATTTAAATAAGTAAAAACACAAGAGGAACACAAGATTTACATGGAAACCCTTACGGGAGAAAACCACAGCGAAATATTGCTTCATATTAAAATCTCGTACAAATTTTGTGGGCATCAACCATTCTGGAGACATCAATCCCCAACACTTGAATGCCAACTCAATATGAGACACCAATCTCCTTCAATAAGAGGCACCAACCTCTCCAATATGAAACACCAACCTTAATATGAGGCACCAACCTCTTGATAGATTAAGTATTTGCTCTCCTTAATAATTTTCCTTCCAAAATCTGCCTTTAATGATCTATTTTCTGCTCCTTAAATCTGCTTGTGCTTGTATGATATCTCCTTTATTTCTACACATGCTTCTTCTTTGTACTCCACACACTTTATTTATATCTTCATGAATGTGGACAACTTCATGAATAGATGCAATGGTTAACAAAGTGAGATTACCATTATTTTATACCACTTCAAAGTGACCTTTCACTTCAGATTTGGGCGCTCCAATAAGGGGTCAGTCCCTATAAATAAATTTATTTATTTTTATTTTTATTATTTTTTTAAGGCCTCAAAATGAGGGGGTTGGCCCTATACATAAATTAAAGAAAGAAAAACTGGCTTCCAACTAGCATTTTCTATCCAAAACAACAAAAATTTGGAAAGCCATTGGAACCACAACATATTACTTGAAAGAGTTTTTCATCAACTATAGAAACACAAAAAATTGACTCCCTAAGTGAAAGTTATGCTCTTTGAGAAAAACTCCTTTGAGGCTTCCAAAATCAACTTTGCCACTATTTTGGTGGGTGGGTGGGCAGTCTTTTGGTAGAACTATTGGTGGTAGTGGTGGACAAGCAAAAGAAACATATTGCATCACTTGGTAGAGGTGGTAGGCCAATCAAATAGCAAGGGGGGAAGGTTGGGCTGCGTCACCTTCGATGGCCTAATGTGCTGCCTATGGTGGTGGGGCTGCAGGTATGCATTTAACCCTTGTGGTTTGTGTATGACTACCTACCGAGCCACATGATCAAGGGCCATGGCCAATAAACCCATTGCTTTGTTGACATCAGCTCTGCAACCACTAACATCACCGTACCTTGTTGGCTTCATAAACAATTCTTTTTAATTATTTTTTTGATGACTCCATACTTGACGCAATCTGTCCAATATTCCTTTCAGATCTGTCAATTGTAATCTACTACAGATCTACAAACTGACACTCATATGGCCTAATAGATACCATATAACCTAAGTTACTCGTTCGGATTCGGGTTCGGGTTCAGGGGTTCAGGTCACCGGTTCAGTCAAATTTTTTGGGGGGTGGGTTCTTCATTTTGGGTTCATTAGTATAAAAATAAAATATATATATATATATATATATATATATATATGCAGCCTAGAAGCATGAATTAGGATTAGAACATCACATAACATCATATAAACAACAAAACCACTATAAACTTGAATATCATTTAAAAGTTAAAACATTTAATTTTTCAAACATGCATGCATGATAAATATTCATCGTTCAAACTTCAAGTTCAATAATACAACACTTATAAAGTTTTAAATTTTAATCATCAAATTCATCCATATCATTGTCAACATTGACACTAGATGAAGTAGGAAGACTAGATGAATCACAAGTAGTGCCAATAGCACTAGCACTAGCACTAGTATTGTGCCCATGCTCTTGTTGGATATCGGACTCCTCATATGCACTATGGTGGGAATTGGAAGCATCCAAGTCAGTATCCTCTGGCACTATATCCCACAACTTCGTCTCCCCTTCCTTGTAGTCACGTTTTTTGTGTGAAAGGAGATGCAAGTTGGAATGCACATATACTAAGTCCTCCACTCTTTTTGAGAGCAATTTAGTGCGCTTTATTGAGTGGATGAAAGAGTATGTGCTCAAATTCCTCTTAGATGCGGATGAACTAGCAACCTATGAAGACAAAGTAAACAATTAAAAAATAATAAATTATTAAATTATAAATGAAATTATGAAACTTTTAAAACTAAAATATGAAAATTAATTGAACTTATTTGTGATAAAACTTTGATTGCAAGGGGCTGCAAATTTTGGAAGTATTGTCCATGGAAGTACCACCAACTATGAGCATCCTTTAAGAACCTATCACGAAGAGCATCAACACCTAGACCACTTGAGTGCACAAAATCAATGAACTCATTCGTGACTACACTTCGCAAATCTTGATCAGGGAAGAGTCTCACAAATGCTGCCTTGTACCCTTCAGCCACTTCTAAATCTCTATATGGAGGAAGCCTTCCTGGCATTGAAAGAATCTGATTGCTGTAGTATTTTGGAGGCAATGCAAAGGCAAGGTGGTGTAATGGAGTTGTCATTTTGTTCCATCTTTCTTCAACAATTGTTTGCACTTGTTTGAAGAAAGTCTCTTCAAGGTCTTGTTCTCTTGCATTGATGGTGCACTTGATCTTCTCAAGCATTGAGTCTATACCATCATATATCTCTCCAATGCATGGCTTGTCCATGTCAGTATAGCGAATCATACTCAAAATGGGCTCAGTGAAGCTAAGGAGATACTCCACACGATCGCACCATGAGTCATCTAATATCATGCTCTTAATTTTTGTTGCTCTTTCAGTGCTGCTTTGCCTCCATATAGACCAATTGTTGCTAATCACCATGCTAGAAAGTGCCTCTCTAACTTTCACAAGTCGTCTCAAGATGATTTTGTTAGAGGCAAAGCGAGTCTCTGCAACCTATTGCAAATTAAAAAAAATAATTAAAATTTAAAAATAAACTTTAAAGAAGAATTTAAATTAGAATGCACAATCAAATTATGAAAATCAGAAAATAACAAATGTAAATATTACTTCACTTACCTTCAATAGCTCCAATTTTGAAAATGATCTAAAGATCCCTTGAGACAAGTGGTGGTTGGTGACGAACATCTGAATGTCCTCAGCTTCAGCATACAATTCTTTGATCCATGCAATTTTATTCCCAAACTTTTGCAGCATAAGATTGAGTGAATGGACCGCACAAGGTGTCCAAAAGATATGTGAATATCTTTCCTCAACCAACAACCCTGCAGCTCTACAATTCTTGGCATTGTCTGTTACAACTTGAACAACATTGCGGGCTCCCACTTGCTCAATGGCTGCAATGAGAATATTGGCAATAAATTGTCCATCTTTTACTTGCCCCCCACAATCCACCGCTTTCAAAAACATTGCCCCTTTAGGGGACACCGCTATGACATTGATCAAAGGCCGATTTCTTGAGTCCTTCTAACCATCCGAAACAATGGACACACTTGTCTCAACCCATGAATCTCTTATAGGCTTCAATGCATCTTCAACCAACTCAACCTCCTTTTCCAATAAAGAGCCACGCACCTTCTCATAACCCGGGCCCTTGTACCCTTTTGAAGCTTCATTAATCGTCCTCAACATCTCTTTCCAATATGGAGAACGAACAGCATTTTAAGTTAATCCATTGGCATATATGCATCTTGCTACACATTGGTCGGCAAGGGCTCTACTCTCATTTTGAAATGCAAGTTCCAAAGGCCCCTTTGTTCTCTTGTTTGCAATTGGTTGTCCACTTTGAGCTTGACGATCCGGAGTAGCAATAAATGGGTGGTCTTCTACAACAATATTGAGATTAGATGGGGGCTGCATTCCCTTTGATTTTTTTTTTAACAAAGGGTGATTTCCTTTTTGGGCTTCCCGTTGATCTACTGCGTCTTGTTCCATAATGTATTTTGCAGCTATCTCAGGTGGAATAGGTTCACCTTCTTTTCCAGGGCAAGCCGTGATGCCTTTAACACTTATGCCACACAAATGGGCTTTCACCCTATGGTATGAACTAGAATATGTAACTTCATACCCACTGCATTTCCAAATGTAACCGCCACCACCTGGAATTTGTCTTATCACTTCAACATACTTCCATAGAGGAGAATTTGGATTTGTTTTGAACTTTGAGTTTGGTTTAGCTACGGAGCCGGGGGTAGAACCCATTGACATTGTGATTCCTGTGGCAATTTGTTTTTGCAAACAACACATTCAAAATTTGAATGAAAACAAAATATTGATTTATAAAACCTAGCTCTTTTGAATCTTGCATACTTTCATAGAAGAATGGAAAGGAAAAATATAGATAAATCATAAAATGAAACAAAACAAAGTTTCTGGTTTGTAAAACAAAAAAATGGATGAAAAAACTCAAAAAAAAGTGAGAAAAACTTACCTCTTTGCAAAAATATCCTTCAGCGATTTATGTGGTAGCCAATGAACACTTTCAAATCTGTAGGAATGGCAATGCAATCGTTTGTAGAAAGCTTCAATGATCAATCTTCAACTCCTTTTGTCAATCCAACAAGCAAAAATAAGAACTTGGCCTCTTGGAATGAAAGTGCTTGTTTGCAAAACAAATGAATAAAAATGAGGTAGTTTAGGTGTTTGAAGTGTTTTAAAGGTCACTTTTAGGGTTCCCTTGGGTGTGGGTCAAAGTCAAACTGGAGAAATTATTAAAAAAATGCAAAAAAAAAAGCTTTTTGGGCGCCTAAACCTGTCAATTCGCCTTGGGTTCGAACCCCGGGTTCGACTTGGGTTCTCCCTAGGTTCTTCATCGGTGAACCAGGCCTCAAAAACACGGACCCTAGTTGAACCCATAGAGGGACCAGACTAGGACTCGTACCCGACGCGAACCTGAACCAGGACCCAACGCTGGAGGGGCGAACCTGGTAACACAGCATATAACTGTACAAATGTCAACAATCAATGATTTCTTCATGACCTCAAAAATGGCAAAAAGATTTGACTCCAAAATATATCATATCTAATATTGATCCATAGGTTTTTGTTTCTTTTGGACTCAATGGTGAGGTCTATTTTTGCTCAAGAGGTTATCAGCAAAATCACATTTTCAAAACCCTCACCAAAATAGTCCAAACAAAAACCTCACCAAATCTCCATCAAACCTTAGATTTGCAACAACTCAGGTTACAAGCATACTTGTAGCCTTGAAAAAGCCTTTATTCTTTTCCTACAAGACCATGGATTCAATTATGCACAAGATTCTACTCATACAAAGGGTTAACAATACTAGGGAGATCTCATCTCACAACTTGACTACTTGGCTTTGATACCAAATGAAAAGTAATTTGTGAAGAGCACACAGGAACTCAGGAATTCCTTTAGCTAATTAATCTTCTTATCAGAATTCTAGCTATTCTTCAACTACAATTCATGGCTTACTGTCATTACCAAGATGACACTTGTTCTGCATTCAGACATCCCTTCAGCAAATCCAAGAACGTATCCAAAGTCACGTGAATCGTTGTTGCTACCTTGCCATATATGCAATAGACTATAGTGTCTTGACTCCTTTCTGAGTTGATAAGACATCGATATTTATCCTTGGAACAGTAGATGCGTAAGATATTTTGTAAATATAAACATATGTATCATGTCAGTATTAGCCATATTATTGTCCCCTTGAGCATCTAGCAGCTTTCCACTCAACATGATGAATGTGTTAACTTTTGCTTCTAACATCAAAATCTCTTCAAGAGCACCCCTAATCATAGAAGAATTTATTTGCTCATCCTGGATAAGTGGATCTGCAAAAATGGATCATAGAATCCTGAACTTCTTATTAGTGTTGAATGTCTTGAGATTTCCAATCTCATTCTTTATATCTGATATTTTGGATCTGATTAATCCTTTGAATTCATCATTCTTTTCTTTCGAAGAAATTCCCATATTTTCTACATATGTGGGAGTGTCAAAAATAATTATCTATGCATCGTTTGTTACTAGAATCTTGATCGAAAGAACCTGGGAATGGGCATTCAAGCATGAGCATAATGAGTGGTTGTTAGTCTTATTTTCATGCCCCCAATAAAGTTATTGAGAACAATTGCCACCCATTTTTAGAATTGAAAACCTTTTGGACCAGCTTCAATGTGTCAAAATATTTCTTGAAGCTTAAATTGGCTTATGGATATCACCAAGTCTGCGTACAGCATCCCAACATCCAGAAGACAACCTTTAAGATGAAGTTCAGACTCTATGGTTGGTTGGTCATGATGCCTCTATTCTCAAGGTGTACGGTATGTTCATTTGTATTATCAATGATATTTTGAGACCCCATTATGCCAAATTCTTTTTCATTTATGTGGTGACATTTTGGTTTATAAAAGGACATAGGAAAACCACCTGGTCCATTCTGAATCTTTTTCTGCAACACCTGCTATAAGCCAAGGTGAATTACATTGGACAAACACCAATTTTTCTTTATACAATGTATGTTCAAAGCTCTTCAAGGAAAATCGACAAGCACATGATTTTTGTATTAAAGCCACAAAATAGCATATCAAATCTGAGATGGTTCTAAGAGATGTAATTTTTTATTGCAAAGCAAAATGATGTGAATTGTATGAGACACATTGAAGTCATTTTTCCATTTCCTTATGCTTCTTGGAGCTCTATAGAAAGGACAAGGTGGGGTATAAGCCACACAAACAGAATATTTGGCAAGAATAATCTCGCTGCAGAAATGATTTATCTTTTGCTTTAGTGGAAGAAAATTCACAATTCTAAAATCTCGTAGTAAAGAATTGGCTAATGATTGTTTTTGTGTGATTTTCAGGTGGTGTCCATTCTGGTGATCCCTTGAAAAAAACTTGTATCAGCTTGTCTATATTATTCATTATTTAGTACAAGCAAATAATAAAAGTTGCGATTTGGTCTTAATGCAAGTAAAGGTGAAATTTATTATTATTATTACTACGAAATACCAAATGATCCTATGTGTTAATTATTTTGTTGTCAAACAGAAAGCATTGCGATTTTTAACAGATCTTTGGACGTACAGATGGCCTATAATAAAAAATGGTTGCACTCTTTGCAGGTTCGAGGCTCACAATGACATAGAATTCAGATCCAGAGTATCAAATATATTTTCAGGCGTGCTCTTCAAACTATAGTCTTGCCGGTATATGCTTTGTGCATTTATAAGGGAATGTGTACAAAATCTGCCTTTCTGTATTTTACAGAGTGGGTTGTATATTATGTAAAGCCTATCTTCTTAACTTTGTGTACACAAGATGTCAATTGGGCATGGCCCCTTTCTGTTATAATATGTAACATATCTTCTCTTTCTGTAAACGAGGTTGTTGAAAAATAAACAATGATAATGGTTGTTTTGTGCATTTGATACTTCCCATGGCCATTTCTAACTTACCAATGAAAATTCATTTCTTGTCAATTGAAATGAAAGAGAATGTCATTTTGTGCGAACGACCATGGCTCTATATCCAGCAATTTTGATTTTGGAACAATTCCTCCTTATGGATGTACCTTAATGTTATGACTAGGTGATTCTATATTAACTAAAGGGTATAAGCAGCAAAATATAGATAATACTAATTGTAATGTCCCCTTCTCAAGCCTGATCTTTCCAGTGACCGTTGGCCTATTCCGAAGACCCGTAGGCTATTCGGAAGGTTAAATTAGGGTTTCATGTTTTGAAGGATGCTCTTGCTCGAGGTTGGTTGTTTCAATGGCGGATTCTTTCTGGGTTTTCAGAGAGCTTCGCAGTGGTATGTTCTTCTTGGCATTCTGAGCATCTTCAGGAATTTAATATTTTTAGTAAATTCTATTTATGGCAGTGAACCTGTTGGTCTCAGCACAGTTGACTTTCCTCTTCAGTTGACTCAATTGGCTTATTCAGTTTCTAGCCTCGGAATGCACTTTCGGAGAGATAAGTTCATTTTACTTAAATAACATTATATTTTAATGTTATATTACCACCTTGGCCTAATCTCTTAACTTAATCTTGTTTTAAAAGGTGGACTTTAAGGGTGGGGCCATCATTGAGAAAATGTTGTAATTATTAAGGTTGATTTAAGAGCCTTAAGTTGGATGCCATTTCTAAAGTAATGAATTTATTTAAAAAGTCAAAATTGAAGCTTTGAAGAAAGGGACGCCATCTATTGGAGGATTAGGGTTTGACTCAAAAGGAAGGTTAGGGTTTCGAGAAGGTCAACGGCAAATTATAAAAGGAAGCCTTTGGTTCTCTTTTGATTATCTTTTGTCTACAGGAATGTTATGCTGCCAGATTGGCTTTGGGATTGCTTCGAGGAATATACACCTCCTAGCTTGGCATTGCTTCTCGCTTGAAAGATAGCAACTAGTGGTGAGATAGGGTAGATTGAATGCTTTATTGTGAGATATCTGCATTTTAGTCTTTGTGAGGTATTGTAAATCAATTTTATGCATGTTAGTGGTTTTCTAGAGTTGCACATTCATTGTAGCAGATTGTCGTTTTTATTCATAAACCAAAAAATACAAAAAGAGTGCTTCTGGGTATTGTTTCATTCTATCTGTTTGTAAGGGGCGACCCATTTTCCAAAGTTGTAGAATTTTATTTGAAGGTTGTGATTTTTAAATGCAAATCGCCCCTCTTGCTAGGTCGTACCATCTAGATCTGCCTTGGGATTCGTGCATTAATTAAATAGGGACTTTTGATCAGTTTTCAGTGTTCCAGTTTGGTCGCCATCATCTTAGGATCATATTGCAGTTCGTCTTGTGGAATTTGGTTGAGTTTGGAGTGAGTTGTGAGTGTATTTGTGAGTTACAGAGCTGCTGTTCATGCAAGCGGAAATCTGGACTGTCATAAATCAGATTATCAAGTTGGCCTTAATAGTAGAGTTTCTGATCAAAGCTTTATTATTCATTGAAGGAAATTCAATAGATATATTGTTGCAGCTCTATTTACATTTGATTCACATTGATAGCAAGGCATTATCGTTCATATTGTAAGCTGACAGCAGTTGTTATTCTTGCTTATCATGTTTTGTAATGCTCAACTATACATTCAGTAATTGCAATTGTATTTCCTTTACCGCCGCCCTATGGTAGCTCCTTTCCCACTTTGGGTTAGAAAGCACATTCTGGGTGTCGAGTACTTTCAGCATTCTAGTTTATTTCTCTTCAAAGCATTGTAATTCTTACCACTCCGCCATATGGTCACCTCAACTCCATACTGGATTGAGTAGCACATACTTGGTGTTGAGTTCCCTTTCAGTACTTGTAGTGGTAGAAGATCCTCTGAACATATGCTCGCCATCATCGGCGCCATTCTTGGTTAGAGTTACTTACAGCTCTGTTTCTGCATTCAAATCCTCTGACCAATGCTCACACCTTGCCCTCATCGGGATCCTTGTATACATTCTTGTTAGAGTTGCTTCAGCATCATTTTGGTTTAGAGCTAACCTTAACGGGTGCATTTTGTTTGTAAACTGTTATTGAAAAAACGAAAAAAATTGGCTTGGAATATTTCAGTGGTATCAGAGCCAAGATCTTGCCATCTTGTGAACAAACCGTCTATGAGTGACAGAGAAAAGACATACATAGCAAGGGAAGACAAGAAAGTTGGAAAACAATTTCAACCCTATCAGGCTCCAGAAGGTCAGACAGCTTCAGAAGTCTTGAGGGCTCATTGGGAGTCTTCTTAGGAAACAGATATGGCAGAAGGTGAGAGATCAGTTGGGGGTAATGAGAGGTTTACCAACAACAGAGATGACAGTGGAAAGGGAAGAGAGAGATTGTTAAGTCCCGGAAAGAGATTTGAAAGGAAGATGGATGCCTTGATGGACATGGTATTTTTCATGATGGGGAAAGTGGGCCAGAACACAATTCCACAGAACAACACTGGGAATAGAGGAGAGCACAGTGCTTCCAACCAGCATGATGGACATGCTGCCCAGCCTGCTTCAAACAACACATACATTTCTACCAGGCCTTTCAAACCCACCTTCTTGGCACCAGTAAACACTCAACCAGATCCTGAAGAGAATGTTTCATTCGTGGAGCAGTTGAGACTGGGTCGTGCGGAGTATGATTCTCTCCCTGACGACATCAAGATGGATATGTCCTATAATGACTTTATGGATCATAAAAGAAAGAACAAAGGACAAGGGAGACATTATGAGCAAAGAAGAACAGTTCAAGCGGATTTGTATCAAGCTGTTAACAAGGTTATACTTCCACACTATGACGAGAGTGATAACAGTTCAGCTCGAGCTTGGATACAGAAGCTGGATAACTATCTAGCGCTCATACCCATGGCAGAAGAGGAGGCGATTAAGTTCGCTACGCTACACCTTGATGGGGTGGCACACGAGTGGTGGTATCATGGCCTAGTCACCTTGGGTCATCAGTCTATCACAACTTATGATGAGTTCACCAATAGGCTCATCGAAAGATTTGAGAAAAAATATCCTGAAATACATTTCAGAGATTTGGCACAGTTGAGGCAGTATGGCACAGTTGATGCCTACATAGCTGAGTTCCAGAAACTCTCAGTAATGGTCACTGGAATCACGGAGAGGCGGTTGGTGATCCTTTTCAGTGAATGATTGATGGAACCACTCAAGGGATGGATTAAAGCTTTTGATCCACCCTCCCTACAGGAGGCCATGAAGAAGGCAAGAAACATGGAGTGGGCAGCTCCTAAGGCAAAGTTTCAACCCAGGCCATCCTTTCACAAAGGGGATAAAGGAAAAAGACCTCATCAAAGACCTCCTTTGAGACCTTAGCATAAGGAGTTTAAACAACATAATCCTCATGTCACAAGATTAGATCCAGAGACACTAAACGAACTCAGAAGAAAGAGGTTATGTTTCCAGTGTAGGGAAAAATGGTCTCAAGATCATGTTTGCCCAAAGGGAGTTAAATTTAATCAAATTGAGTACTATTCAACTGGTGAAAGTAATTCTGATTTTTCAGACGAGCAATCTGATTTTGAAGATAGTGAAGTGGAAAGAGCTCCAGAAGAGTCCCAAGGTGAGAAGGAAAGTGGAGGCATTTTGGCTCAACTTTCGAGCTTCCAAAGGAACGAATCCTTCAAAGTTCAAGGGATGATTAAGGGGCAGCGAATAGTTGCTTTGATCGACACTGGAGCAACACAACTTCATTGATGAAATTGTGGTGGCAAAGAAGGGGCTGCAAACAGAAGAGTTTGAAGGCTTCAAGGTCATGGTTGCTGATGGGTTCCACATCTCATGCACCAAGAAGATCTCAAACATGACTATGCAGTTGGGAAACTACGAAGTCAAGGACAACTTCTATGTAGTCAGCATTGGAGATATGGATGCCATTCTAGGCATTCAATGGTTGTGTTCACTTGGAGAGATCTCCTTAAATCTGCAAACTATGGAGCTCAAGTTTCAATCAAATGGGAAGAGGATAGTACTAAGAGGAATGTCCAATGAGGGTCATCGGGTTGTGTCATTCAAAAGAATGGCAAGGCTAATCCGTCATGATCAAGCTGAGTGGGTTGCAGAATGTATGATCCTTCCTACTAGTCCGGTTGAGACTAAAAGAGACTATCCTCCTGATGTTCAGTCTCTACTCACAAAGAAGAGCAAGGTATTTGCTGATTTGCCTCCTGGACCACCACCTGAACGGGGTTCGAAACATATCATAGAGCTCAAGGAAGGAGCTAAACCAATAATTACAACTCCATATCGGTACCCCAAGAAGCAAAAGGATGAGATTGAGAAAAACATTCAGGAACTCTTAGAGATGGGCTTCATTCGCCCAAGTAAGAGCCCCTTTGCTTCAGCAGTGGTTCTTGTGAAGAAGAAGGATGGTACCATACGCATGTGTGTGGACTATCGTGCTTTGAATCAAAGCACCATCAAAAACCGATACCCCATTCCAAGGATAGATGAGCTCATTGATGAGCTACATGGAGCCAAGTTCTTTTCGAAGATCGATTTGAGATCGGGCTACCACCAGATTAGGATGAGGGGATCACATGTTGAGAAGACGGCTTTTAGATGTCACTATGGCCACTTCGAGTTTCTAGTCATGCCATTTGGGTTGACTAATGCTCCTGCTACTTTCCAGTCCTGTATGAACAGAGTTTTTCAGAAACAGCTGAGGAAGTTTGTATTGATCTTTTTTGATGATATCCTAATTTTCAACAAGACATGGGATGAACATCTCAAGCACTTGGAGGAAGTGCTTAGCATCCTAGAATCGGAGAGTTTGTTCGCCAAAGCATCCAAATGTGAATTTGGAATGGAGGAGTTATTGTACCTTGGCCACATAATCAACGCTGAGGGAGTGAAGGTGGATCCTGAAAAGATCAAGGCAGTTGTTGATTGGCCACCTCCTGAGAACTTGACTCAATTGAAAGGATTCTTGGGTCTTTGTGGTTTTTACAGAAGGTTTGTGAAAGGGTATTCACAAAATGTTGCTCCTCTAACTAATCTCACAAAAAAAGGGGCCTTTTGTTGGTTAGAGAAGGCTCAATCTACTTTTGATAAGTTTAAGAGGATCATGAGCTCTTGTCTGGTTTTGGCTATTCTAGATTTCTCCAAGCCATTCGAGCTACAGTGTGATGCATCCGGTGAAGGAGTTGGGGCTGTTTTGATGCAAAACAAACATCCCATAGTGTTTGAGAGTAGGAAGCTAAGAGGTGTTGAAAGAACCTACTCCATTTATGACAAGGAAATGCTTGCCATTATGCATGCATTAGCTAAGTTCAGAAAGTATTTGGTGGGAAACAAGTTTGTGGTCAAGACTGACCATAATAGTCTCAAACACTTCATGCATCAGAAGGATCTGAACGAGAGGCAACAAAGGTGGGTAAGTAAGCTTCAAGTTTACGACTTTGACATTGAGTATGTCAAAGGGAAAAATAACATTGTGGCTGATGCTCTGTCTAGGAGACCCCATTTGAGCTCATTGTGTGAGCTTACCACTAATTGGAAGGACATGTTGCTTGCTGATTATGCCAAAAATCAGTTTGCAACCAGCATCATTGAGGGTACTTTTCATGATGAAAGGTACAAGGTGATTGAAGGGTTGATACACTACAAGGGTAGAATCTTTGTAGTGGTTGATTCTAAGCTCAGAAAGAAGATTCTGTTGACATTTCATGACATTCCACTTGCTGGTCACCAAGGATTCTTTAAGACATATAGGCAGATCCGGGAAAGATTTTCTTGGAAAGGGTTGAAAGGAGAAGTTCAACGCTACATTCAGGAGTGTCCCGTTTGTCAAATGAACAAGAATGAGCATACTCTACCACCTGGTTTGCTGCAACCTCTTCCTATTCCCAATCAAAAATGGGAAAGCATATCGATGGATTTCATCACAGGGTTGCCCAAGATCCAAGGGAATGATTGTATCTATGTTGTAGTGGATAGACTAACCAAATTTGCTCACTTCTTCGCCATTACCAGCTCCTTTTTAGCAGCCCAAGTTGCAGATTTGTTTTTTCATGAGGTGTTTAGGTTACATGGGCTGCCAAAAAACATTGTGAGTGATAGGGACAGCAAGTTCCTAAGCACTTTTTGGCAAGAGGTCTTCAGAATGAGTGGTACTGTGCTTACTCCAAGCACTAGTTATCATCCCCAAACAAATGGGAAAACTGAAATAGTGAACAAATGGTTGGAAGGCTACTTGAGAAACTATGTTTCGGAGCAGCAAAGAGTGTGGGTTAAGTGGCTTAACATAGGCGAGTACTGTTATAATTCTTCCTTTCATATGTCTATAAAGATGTCTCATTTCCTGGCTCTTTATGGTTATGAAGCACCTAGCTTTGTTGATTTGGTGTTTGGTGATAGCAAAGCACCTCTAGCCAAGGACTAATTGCAGCAGAGTCAAGACATCATGAAATCATTGAAGAACAATCTTCAGATGGCACAGAATCAGTAGAAGATGTATGTTGATCAGAGGCGTATTGAGCGTTCTTTTGAGGTTGGAGATATGGTTTATCTCCGACTACAGCCTTACAGACAGTCTACTCTCAAGAAGAGGAGCTGAAAAGCTCAAACCTCGCTTCTACGGGCCGTTCAAGGTTATCAGAAAGGTTGGAGCAGTAGCTTATGAGTTGGAGCTACCTTCTGATAGTAGTGTACACAATGTCTTCCACGTGTCACACCTCAAGAAGGCACTTGGACACAATGTGGTTGCCTCATCACAGTTACCACCTTTGGATGAAGAAGGACAATTGGTTTTGATTCCAAAGGAGATTCTTGATTCCAGAGAGCGTTCTTTGAGAAGAAGAACAATCCGAGAATACTTGGTGAAGTGGAAGAACCTGCCTATGGAGGATGGGACTTGGGAAAATGATGAGATTCTACAGCATCCTGGTTTGCGATTGCTTGAGGACAAGCAATCTTGGGGAGGGCGGACTGTAATGTCCCCTTCTCGAGCCTGATCTTTCTAGTGACCGTTGGCCTATTCCGGAGACCCATAGGTTATTTGGAAGGTTAAATTAGGGTTTCCTGTTTTGAAGGATGCTCTTGCTCGAGGTTGGTTGTTTCAATGGCGGATTCTTTCTAGGTTTTTAGAGAGCTTCGCAGTGGTATGTTTTTCTTGGCATTCTGAGCATCTTGATGAATTTACTATTTTTAGTAAATTCTATTTATGGCAGTGAACCTGTTGGTCTCAGCACAGTTGACTTTCCTCTTCAGTTGACTCAATTGGCTTATTCAGTTTCTAGCCTCGGAATGCATTTTCGAAGAGATAAGTTCATTTTACTTAAATAACATTATATTTTAATGTTATATTACCACCTTGGCCTAATCTCTTAATGTTGTTTTAAAAGGTGGACTTTAAGGGTGGCGCCATCATTGAGAAAATGTTGTAAGTATTAAGGTTGATTTAAGAGCCTTAAGTTGGACACCATTTCTAAAGTAATTAATTTATTTAAAAAGTCAAAATTAAGTTTTGAAGAAAGGGACGCCATCTATTGGAGGATTAGGGTTTGACTCAAAAGGAAGGTTAGGGTTTCGAGAAGGTCAACGGCAAATTATAAAAGGAAGCCTTTGGTTCTCTTTTGATTATCTTTTGTCTACAGGAATGTTATGCTGCCAGATTGGCTTTGGGATTGCTTTGAGGAATGTATGCCTCCTAGTTTGGCATTGCTTCTCGCTTGAAAGATAGCGACTAGTGGTGAGATAGGGTAGATTGAATGCTTTATTGTGAGATCTCTGCATTTTAGTCTTTGTGAGGTATTGTAAATCAGTTTTATGCATGTTAGTGGTTTTCTGGAGTTGCACATTCATTGTAGCAGATTGTCGTTTTTATTCATAAACCAAAAAATACAAAAAGAGTGCTTCTGGGGATTGTTTCATTCTATCTGTTTGTAAGGGGCGACCCATTTTCCAAAGTTGTAGAATTTTATTTGAAGGTTGTGATTTTTAAATGCAAATCGCCCCTCTTGCTGGGTCGTACCATCTAGATCTACCTTGGGATTCGTGCATTAATTAAATAGGGACTTTTGATCAGTTTTCAGTGTTCCAGTTTGGTCGCCATCATCTTAGGATCATATTGCAGTTCGTCTTGTGGAATTTGGTTGAGTTTGGAGTGAGTTGTGAGTGTATTTGTGAGTTACAGGGCTACTATTCATGCAAGCGGAAATCTGGATTGTCATAAATCAGATTATCAGGTTGGCCTTAATAGTAGAGTTTCTGATCAAAGCTTTATTATTCATTGAAGGAAATTCAATAGATATATTGTTGCAGCTCTATTTACATTTGATTCACATTGATAGCAAGGCATTATCGTTCATATTGTAAGCTGACAGTAGTACTGACAGCAATTGTTATTCTTGCTTATCATGTTTTGTAATGCTCAACTTTACATTCAGTAATTGCAATTGTATTTCCTTTACCTCCGCCCTATGGTAGCTCCTTTCCCACTCCAGGTTAGAAAGCACATTTTGGGTGTCGAGTACTTTCAGCATTCTAGATTATTTCTCTTCGAAGCATTGTAATTCTTAGCACTCTGCTATATGGTCGCCTCAACTCCATACTGGATTGAGTAGCACATACTTGGTGTTGAGTTCCCTTTCAGTACTTGTAGTGGTAGAAGATCCTCTGACCATATGCTCGCCATCATCGGCGCCATTCTTGGTTAGAGTTACTTCCAGCTCTGTTTCTGCATTCAGATCCTCTGACCAATGCTCACACCTTGCCCTCACCGGGATCCTTGTGTACATTCTAGTTAGAGTTGCTTCAGCATCGTTTTGGTTTAGAGCTAACCTTAACGAGTGCGTTTTGTTTGTAAACTGTTATTGAAAAAACGAAAAAAATTGGCTCGGAATATTTCACTAATTGCACATCAATCATCACAAAAGAGCCATAGAAGAAAAGTGGTTCTAACTCAGCGATCACATAGTTTAGATTTGCAGGAATAACCTATAACCAAATATTCATGGAAGAACAAATTGGTTAGCAGTTATCTATAACATGCATTGCTATGTTATAGCAAGACGACGTCTTGTAAGATAATTTTCATTTATGGTGTTGTTGCAGTATATCACAAAAACTTATATCATGTCCATGAATATCCACTTAGCACTCATTGTACACATGGATGAAACGCCATTTTTTTCCGAGTGGTCTTCCATCCCAGTTCTACTCTAGTTTACATGAAATAGCCCATTTAGTTTGGTGAAGGTTTTGCAAATGGGGTAGTAAGCTTAGTAGGCTCTCTTATGGAGGAAACTTAAACGGTTAATTGGCTTGAGCCAGAGTAGTATTAGGATGGGTGACCACCTAGAAAGTTTTACTATTTAATGTTTGTCACTTATGCTCAAATTCCTAAGGAAATGCTCATCCTTTCAACTATTTGTGGAATGGACAAAAACTTGGAGCAATTTGGCCACTCTCGCTATTGGAATTTTGGATTCTGGTTTCTTTCTTCTATGCTTAAACTCAATAGTTTACTACAACTTTATGATACTAAATGGCCTTTCGTTCTATGGATGGTTGGGTCTTTTTATTGCCCCTTGGTCCCTTTTTTATTCAAAAACTACAAAAATTACTTCCATTCCTCTTTGCATCAGATTATATAACCTCCCTCTATCATGTGAGATACTTATCTTGTTAAGAATATGATTGATTAGGTGGGATCCTTTGTTAATAGGGATATAGTATTGGTGCAAGAGCACCTATTTGATCACATACCTCCATGAGGCCAAAATTGTAATAAGTAGTTAAAAGTGCCTAGGGATCATTAGATAAGGTCTTTCAAGACCATTTTAATCATTTGATAGGAAGTAGTATAAGTTATTCAAAAGGTGGAAAAACACAAACCATGTAAACCTTGTTGTAAAGGCAAAAGAGAGTAAATGATAAGTTCATTAGTTAGGTGGAAGTTAGAATTAGTTGTAGGCATTTGTTATGAGTTAGTTTTGTTTGCAAGGCATAAATAAGCCTCTCACAAGTTGAGGTGGGGGAGAGGGATGTAAATGATGGATAGATCAATGAGAAAAAACTATTTTTCATGCAAATTTCTGTGTTTTTTTTCTGATAAAATGTGAATATCTTCTCTTGTACGGCCTAATTATAAAGCGACAGTAATTTTTAATGATAGAACTAAGAGTCTACTTTATTTTGGTTTTTATTTCATTCATTTTCATGGAGTAGAATGAAAGTTATGAAGGTTTTAGTGGCTGCAATATTCAGATTTTCACTGTAACAGTCTTTTAGCAGCGAATTCTATGTGTAGGTACAGCCTTGAAATGTACTAAATCTTATATGGTTGGATAGAGAAATGAGTTAGCTTTCTTTTGGCATTGGTTTGACGTCATTTCATCAAATATAAAGGGAGATATGAACAAATTACTGAAAGTGGGTCTGAAATTCCAACAAACAAGGGTTTTGACACTAACTTGGTGATAAAATCCCATTCCACCATGGTAAAATTCTAAATCTTGGTGAAATGTTAGTTTTCCCAACCTTTTCAATGTTCTAATTGGTTTTAGAGTGAAACATAAAGTTTGGAGGGATAAAAATGATGCCCTAGGTCTAGTTTTTGGGAAAAATCTGGAAAAAATAGTGTTCTTTGGTGACTTAATGAGTTTTTCCAATTGAATTGTGAATCCTCTTGCTCTGCATCAAATTGGTATTAGAGCCTAGAAAAGATATGGGATGGTAAAGTTTGTTGGTTTTTTGTTTTGGTAGTTGTGGTTTGTGTTATGTTGTGCAGGTTGAAGAAAGAACTTGATTGCCTAGGTGTGGCAAAGTGAAGTGGAAGCAAGGAGAGACTTGCTTGTGAAGATGGATTTGTTGAGAAGATCGGAAAGATGTTTGCAGGCTGAGGATTCACAAAGGAGGAAGATGCAAGAGATGATTGACAAAGAGATAGATGAGTTAAAGAAAGAGATGATGAGAAGAGAAGAAGAGTTCAATGATTTTTATGTAGATTCTATGATGAAGATGGAACATTGGATTAGACAAGTAACAAGTTGGCACTTGAAAGTTAAGAAGGTAGTATGGCCTATTCAAAGGCTAATGAAAATGAGAGCAGTTGCACCAAATGTGAAGACAAAAGAACCATTGATGGGAAAAGGTAATGAACAAGCAAAGGTGGATGAAGAAGATGCTTTGTGGAAAAAGTTTGCAGCCATTGAAGAAGAATGGGATAGTAAGGTTGGTAATGGGCAAGTCACACAAGAGGAAGAGGAACTCATCAAGATAGATGAAGACAATGACAATGAGGTTTCAAGTGAATTGGTGTCAAGATTGGATAAGTTTGTCATGGGTGAAGAGGAATTTGAAGTACAAGAAGACGAGGAGACCTCAAGGTCTCTATATTTTGTTTCTAATATTTCTTTGGATTATGTATGTGCAGGTTATGAAGGTCAAGGAAAAGTGTATGATGATATGATAGAGTTTTGGGACTTCCAAGTTGCAAGGATGATTGATAAAAGAAGGCATAAGAAGAAAAAAATGAAGAAAAGAAAAAATCTGATTGAAAAGACAAAGGACAAGGTGCAAAGTAAATGGAAGACCAGGAAGAAAACAATTCAAAGGGGCTTGAATTCCTTTGCCCTCAGGAGTTTGGTGCAGGAGCACCTATTTGATCACATGCCTCCATGAGGCCAAAATTGTAATAAGTAGTTAAAAGAGCCTAGGGATCATTAGATAAGGTCTTTCAAGACCATTTTAATCATTTGATAGTAAGTAGTATAAGTTATTCAAAAGGTGGAAAAACACAAACCTTGTAAACCTTGTTGTAAAGGCAAAAGAGAGTAAATGATAAGTTCATTAGTTAGGTGGAAGTTAGAATTAGTTGTAGGCATTTTTTATGAGTTAGTTTTGTTTGCAAGGCATAAATAAGCCTCTCACAAGTTGAGGTGGGGGAGGGATGTAAATGATGGATAGATCAATGAGAAAAAACTGTTTTTCATGCAAATTTCTGTGTTTTTTCTTATAAAATGTGAATATCTGCTCTTGTACGGCCTAATTATAAAGCGACGGTAATTTTTAATGATAGAACTAAGAGTCTACTTTATTTTAGTTTTTATTTCATTCATTTTCATGGAGTAGAATGAAAGTTATGAAGGTTTTAGTGGCTGCAATTTCCAGATTTTCATTGTAACAGTCCTATAGCAGCGAATTGTATGTCCAGGTACAGCCTTGAAATGTACTAAATCTTATATGGTTGGATAGAGGAACGAGTTAGCTTTCTTTTGGCATTGGTTTGACATCATTTCATCAAATATAGAGGGAGATATGAACAAATTACTGAAAGTGGGTCTAAACTTCCAGCAAACAAGGGTTTTGACACTAAATTGGTGATAAAATCTCATTCCACCATGGTAAAATTCTAAATCTTGGTGAAATGTTAGTTTTCCTAGTCTTTTCAATGTTCCAATTGGTTTTAGTGAAACATAAAGTTTGGAGGGATAAAAATGATGCCCTAGGTCTGGTTTTTGGGAAAAATCTGGAAAAAATAGTGTTTTTTGGTGACTTAATGAGTTTTTCCAATTGAATTGTGAATCCTCTTGCTCTACATCAAATCCTCTTGCTCTGCATCAAATATTAAGCTAGATATTGAACCTTGTGAATCAATTTGAATTGTCTTTTCCACGAGGGTTGGGAGAGAAGGGGCCGCAAGGGATATGATGGCTCTATAGCCGATTCCCACAAGTATCAAAGCTTGGTTTTTCTCTACCTTACATGAGTAACTAGGGGCTTATTGGAACCAATCATTAAACCAATTCGATAGATTAGTTAATCAAATACTCAAGGGTTTTTGCCATGGCTGGTTTTTCAAAGTCTATGTAGCATTATGTTAGAATTCATTCCTCTAACACATGGACTCAATTCCTAAACTATGAATTCCTTCCATTTAAACGCTTCCAATGCAATGTGATGTGACATAAGTTTGCAAGTTACTCAACTAGGTTGCCTAGATCAAGGAATATTAGTCTTAAAAAATGGATCAAGATGCTTGGCTCTCCAAATGTAGATTTCATCTGGTGTAATTAGGGTAAGTTCATGAAACCCCAAAAAGAAATAAATTCAAAAACTATGATTGTAGTGGATGCAACAATCTCTATGGAGCCACCCCTTTCTCGGAACCCTCCCAAATAAGATTTTCTTGAAATTAATCAACTTGTCAAGCAAGAGGGTGATTATTCTAATACAAAGGGCACATTCTTGTTTAAGGAGATTCTAAATTTCATTGACCATGATGATGTGGTAGTCTCTCTAAAGAAATGCTCCATTGCCCAGACAATAAGTGGCATCTCAAACATGAACATTAGAACTCCAAGGAAAAAGAAAGGACAAAAATCTAGAGTAGATAAACTACAGATATAAGGACAAGATACTACTGTTGATGGAACTCAGGGGACCATGGATGACCTTCTTTACCATAAGTAGGAGGAAGGGCTTAGCCAAACAAACATGATGGCTTGGGAGGTTCTCGATTATGAATAGTCTCTAGCCCCTTTGTGTTTTTGCTAGATCTCTTTCTCTAGTTTCTCATTTTTGTTATCCTAGCCCCCTTTTGAGTTCTTTGCACCTTCTTTTTCCTCCAAGTTCAGTCACCATCTTTTGTGCTCCCTACTCATGGATCTGAAGTTTTTAACCTTATTTTATTTGTTTTTATATCAGGTGTGAGCCCTAACCCCACAACTTACCTATCAAAATACAATTATTAAATTTATTTCTAAAATCATGTTATAATTTACATTTGTATATTTATATTAAATATATTATATGTTTAATGTTTTTTTTATATTTGTTATTTAAATATAGGTTTATTTTATCTATAAAATCTAAAGTTAGGTTATATTTATTATTATATATTATGTTATTAAATATAAATGTAAATAGATATAATTAATAAAAATATTTTTTATTTTACATATAACACTATTGCATTAACTTATAGGAAATCTACTTCTTTATTCCCCCCATCTCTCTCTATCTCTCTTTCTCTATTTCCCTCTCTCTCTCTCTCTCTCTCTCTCTCTCTCTCTCTATCTTTCTTTTTCTTTGTCCCTCTTTTTTTTGTCATATTTCACTCTCTTCCTCCGTCTATCTTTGTTGATCTCTCATCTCTCTCTTCTTGTTGTACACACACTTCTTTTTCTCCACTCAATATTTCTTAATAATTGCAGTCTTTTTGGGGTTTGTAAATCTTGAGTGAAGTTACTGTTGTACCCCAAATTAAAAATTTTGCTACACAGGCATTTTGATGAAATGGTCAAAAGTCTTGTTAAAATTGTCAAAAAAGGTCAAAATTGGGAGTTTGCATGTCTTGCATGAGGGCTAAAAACTTGAAATTTGCAAAATCTGATGATCTGGGTCTGCTCAGAGTGACCTTGTCTACAAAACCCAAGTTTCAATTTTTTTGGCCCTAAATTTTAGGAAAATTTTCATTTTTAGAAACTTTCTAAAAATAGAAATTTTTTGGGTTTTTTTGAAATGGATGTTGGCAAAATTTTCTTAAAATAGAAAGTTCAACTTCTAGGGTTCAAATTGATTTTGATTGGTCGAAAATACTTCCTCATCAAGTTGGTCCGGTCAGAATCATCAAAAGATCGGTTTTGCCCTAGTGGGTCTATTATGCTTTTTCAAAAGCTGTTTCAGGGGCTCTAAGACCATTAATGGAGGTTGGGCAACTGCCAGTGTCAGATTTAGAGTCCCAGGCATTGCTTAGATCAAGAAACTATAACGAATGATTGAGGGACGAAGAACGAAGAATGAAAGTTGAAGAATCATGAAAATTGAAAATTTTTGGCTAACTCTGGAAACTTCATGCGCCCTAGGTTAGCCTAGGCACTTGGATGCTCATGCCTTAGAAATTTTTTCATCTCAAGCAGTCAAGGAAAAGACAAGCGCATTGAACAAAGGAGAAAGTACAAAATAAAAACTAAGTTTGCCAGATATGGGCGCCCTAGAAGGAGATAGGCGCCCAGCGTTTCAACAGATCAAATGCTAGAATTAGGGTTTGTGCTCCCAGACAATGTTGCTCAAAATATTCTCAGGTTCATAGTGAATCCATCAACACAATCATCTGATCAATCAGTTATCCAGAATCCAAGATGAAACAGAGAGGTCTCAACCAAGAAGCAAGATGCAAATCATGAAATCATTAGAAAATATTCTAAGTCTAAAGAACTTGGGCACCCTAAGAGAAGATAGGCGCCTAGGGTTTTGGAGGCCCAAATCCAACAGTTAGGGTTTGCAAATATGCTCAATCTCTTTAGAATTATGCCAGCTTTGCAGTGAATATCTGGGCATGATCATTGGACTTGTCAGTTGCTGGCAAACTCAGAATGAACAAAAGGCATAACATGAGGTCTCAAGCTTCAAGGTGAAAAAGAGTAAAAAAGGGCTAAGGTTGGAGAACTTGGGCGCCCCAGAAGGAGATAGGCGCCCAAGCTTTTGGGGCATCAAATGGATGAATTTGCAGTTTTAGTCTCCAACATGTCTTCTCCAACCTTGACCAGGCTTTCCAACGCAACTGTCAGCAAGTCCATCGAAATTGACAAGCATCAGATATCACTAATTGATTGGAGGGGTAAAACCATGAAAATGTTAGAAGTCAAAAGCAAAGTGAAAAATCTCAGAAAATAAACTAACTCTAGAAGAGTTGGGCGCCCAAGCTTTTGAGGCCCCAAATTCAATTTTTAAAGGATGCAACCTACAAAGAACCCCCTTCAAAATTCATCAAGCTATCCAACGAGCCTAGCCAACAATTTGTCAGACTCCTGAATCATTTAAAATTGCAAAATCATCAGAAGATCAAGGAAAGCAAGCAAAACTTGAAGAACATAAAAATGGCTAACACTGGTAAGCTTGGGTGCCCCAAGTAGCCAGGGGCACCCAACATTTTGAGGGGTAAGATGAAGTTTTTATGAAAAGTTGCCTCCAAACAAACTTCACCAGATTTAATCAAGCTCCTCAATGGATCATTCTGCCAGCTCACAGGATTCACCGAGCACATAGAAATCAAGATCAAACTGGGGTTAAAACTAGAGGAAAAAATTGAAAATGGTAAAAAAATGGCTAAGTTTGTAGAGGAAAAGCACCCCAAGAGGAGATTGGTGCCCAAGGCTCAATGCCTTAGTCAATTTTTCCAAGTTCTATTTTCCAACATTAGAAAGTGTCCAAGTTTGATGCATCTACTCAGGATTGGATGCAAAAGTTTTAAACCATAAAATTAAAGCAATTTTTATTCTAAAAACCTATTTAAGAAAGCTTGTCTTCCATTATTCATTTTTTGCAAGTTGGTGATTAGAGCAAGAAGATTTTCCCTTTTCTCTCAACGAGGATTTGAAGACCCAAACAACATGCTTTTTTGGTGTTCTTTGTGATTCCAAGATCAGTGAGCAAGGAGGAACACTTTTTTAGGCTCCAAACTTCTAGGGCATTGCTTTTTCAAAACAACCACTCAGCTTTTTTTGTTTCTGATCACATGGGTCTCTCTCACTTTTTCATCCTATTGAACATTGAGAAACTTTTCCCTCTTCTAGAAATTGCATTTTGGCCACTTTTTTAGGATGGATTTAACTTTTTCAGTTTCTAAGCATCTGGGTTTCTCTAAAACGTGATTCTCTACAAAACCCAAGTCCCAGCTTTTTTTGGAGAAATTGTTTTTTCAAAGCAAATCAACATTCTATTTTCAACAGTCTATAAAAGTTTTTGAACCTAGTCGAGCTTACAATCAAAAATCAAGGTTTTCAACTTGCAGCACTCTCCACGTGAAATCAAGAACAAATTAGTTTTTTAGCGGATGTGGTTGAGATTTAAAGTAGAGTGAACTTGAAGATTTCTCCAAGCTTTCATTCCTTTCTTATCTCACGCTTTCTTTCTATTTTCAGCTCAAGCTTATCCCATCTTTGAGAGAGAAAAGAAAACAAGTTGTAATAGTTGGCACTTTCCCTATTTTTATGTTGTCATAGGTTGTTAGATAGTTATCTTGTTTTATTTTTAGAAATAAAACTTGCATGATGGCAAGTCTTAGTTGTAAAAGCAAGGAGATTTTAGGTTTCCCTACTCTTCTACTTGTGTATAAATAAGGGCAGCCTTGCCCATTATTTTCTTAACCATGCTTGTGATAACAATTTGTTGAGCCTATTTTGTGTGCAAGTTGTTTAGTTTCAGTTCACTTAGTGTAAGAATAAGTTTGCAAGCCTTTCTTAGCTACAAGTTGTTGTTCAGTGCGTGTGTCTTGAGTCAATGTATTATGGTTTAAAGGCTAAACTGTAAGCCTATTTTGCTACAATCCTGTTGTTCTAGAAGTGTAATCTTTTGTTCTTGGAATTTAAGAAATAAAGTATTGTGCCTGCTTTGCTGCCCTGATATAAAGTCTCAGATTTCCATTTATTGTGTTGTGCTTATATGATTTCCATTTCAGCTTGCGTTGAAAGTAAGTAGATGTATGTTGGAAGAAAGTTTATCTAAGTATCTATGTCAAAGAATCAAACCTTGTTCATTTCTAATTCTCCTGCTCTTTGTTTACTTGAGTAATTAGAAATGTCATTAGAGTAGGCTTAGTCGTAGTTGAACTTCTAAAATAGAAAATCTCAACTACGACACTTGAGTTTTATAACCTTGTGCTCTTAGTTGAAAAAAAAGATAGGAAAATTAGTTTTAATTTACTTTCTTAAGCAACTTCAGCAAAGAGGGAGCTTTTCCTCCTAATTTGAAGAGCAGTTTATCTAGGCATAGTTGTCTATTTCTAATTTGCATTCCAGAGGTGCGAATTGAAATGCCAATAGTTTTCTAGCACCCATCGTGGGGCACGAGGCATAAAACTTCAAGAAAGCTTATACTCTATGACACGGGAATGACCATTTGGCACCCTATTGCATGATCCAACTAGAAGCAATGGGTGATAACAACAATAATGCTTGCAAGAATCTAAAACATCCACCCTCATTACCTTGGGGTAACAACATTGGACCTTTGGCTTTTCTCATAAATCATGAGTTACCTAAAGGGTTGAGGAAGCACTTTCCACGGTTCAATCACCTAGAGCCAGGCATTATTACAAGCTGGGAAACTATGAGCGAGAAATTTTTGGCAAGAATCAAGCTTGCTGAAGACAGTCATTGGTTGTTTTCCCAACTTGCAAATTCAAAGATGGAGTACAACGAGCCCATGAGGACTTTTTTTGCAAGATTTAATTGTCTTGTTACACGACTTTCTTCTACACTTAATCCATCACCGAAGATTCTGATGAGCTACTTCATAAATGCTCTTCCATCAGAGATAGCCTTCTTCCTCAAGACAACAAAAGAAATAGAATTGACGGATGCACAAGAACACACCATCGAGTTGAAGGATAATATGATTACTTCCAGCAAGATGAAGGATTCAATCAGACCTCTAGTTTAGAGTTCTGGGGATCCATTGCTACAAAAGGTAGCTAATGAGATGCTTGCACTACCACCACCACAATATCAACCTCCACCACAGTATCAATTTCAGCAACTTACCAGTCAAAGAAATAGTTTTCAACCTTACAACAATTACAGGCCACGGTTGCGAGCTCCTCCACCAAGACCAACAGTTGAAGCTACACAAAATGCAGTATTTTGTTCTTTCCATGACATCGACACACATATCGGTACTACATGCCCCCAGAACTTAAGAGTGAATCAAATTATGGGATATGTTGATGCTGCAACCAGTTCCAGTTTTGTCCCAACACCAAGTTTGAATGTTGACTTACCACAGACAGACAACTTTGATGGCGACTCCACTCTAGGATGCTTTCAAAATGAACTTGTTATTGAAGAAAAAGAGCACCTACGCCACTACTCTCTTACAACAAATCACAAAAGACACTCTTTGCTTGTGTTTACAAGTGCTTTTCACTTGCAAGTGCAAGAGGATGAAGAGAGGAAAAGAGCTAAAGAATAAGTTAAAGAAGCAGTTGCTCAAGACCCATCTCCAACCAATTTTGACATTGTAAACTCCATGATGAAGACCAAGGTTAAGATTTCTCAGTTGGAGTACCTTTGTGATCATCCTGAGCAATGGGACAAAATAATACATGTAAAGAAAGTAGCTTCAATTCATCCTACATTGCTCGAATCATCCATTCTAGTGGAAGAAAAGCCCAAACCTTTCTATATATCTTTGTATATAGGAGGATTCAAACTGAGCAATTGCATTATTGATTCAGGAGCCTCAAACAATGTCATGCCGCTAAAACTGATGAATTCATTGGGAATCTCATGCACAAAAACTTAGAACGAATGTTATTCACTTGAGTCTAAGTCGGTGCCATTGGTCGAACAATTAGAGAACGCTCAAGTAAGGTTGACAACTTGTCCAAAGAAAAAGATAATGATGAATATCCTAGTGGCTGACATTCTAGCTAGCTACGAGATGTTGAACCAGAGCTTTTGCAGAGATCTTGGTGGTGCAATATAGTTAGATTGGTCGTCCGCAACCATTCCTGTGAAGGAGGGAAAATCAAGATAAAACTTGAGCCCAAATCCTGATTCATGGTGCTGAAAATCCCAAACCCCCCAACCCAACTGCTATATCAAGGAATGGGTCTCGTTAATTATGTGATGCTATCAAAGATAGAAACTGAAGACTATAACATTGCTTGTAAAAAAAACCTAATAGAGGATACAAAGTTATGGACAATGCAGTTTGATTCCTTACAAATCTACTTGTCCTTTCTTCAATGGATATGCTTTCCTTAGCGTACCAATCTATGGACTAAAGTGGTTGCAAGTCAATTTGGTCTCTAAAAAATGTGGGAAGTATGACGTCCCCATCATCATCAGATTATCCTTCAACATCCTCTAACAAGAACTCAATGATGTGTGGAAGGGTGAACTTGTAGTTGTGCCTTCGCACTTCGAACTCGCCTTTATAGCTAAACCAGCAATCCTCCATGGAAGGTTTGTGTGAAGAATGATGGCCAAGGCATGTTGAAAAGTGACCCTAAGGGTCATATGAGCGTCTTTCAATGAGAAAATTAAGGTTAAGTTTTGTCATCTCATTGCTTATAGCCTTGGCGTTAGCTATTGATCTGCACATACAGATACCCATTTGAAAAGGAAAGTTGGCAGTTTTCTTGTGTTTGTTGCACATAAAGGTGTGGACTCCATGCAACTACCGTAGAAATTCCATGAATACCACCTTATCCAATGGATAATGGGGTAACATGGCTAGAATACCTGAGTATCCATAAACGCAAATGTAGGTAAAAGTGGGGAACTAGATGAACCAATCCGCCCAATCTACTATTGCCAACTTGGTTGCTGGTGAGATGCATACATGTGACTCGTGATCAAGGTCCCTTACTGTGTGCATCAGGAACTGATCATTCACTCGCTTGAAGTGTCATTTTGATTGTGTGAATTCAAGCTGCGAGAAATGTTGATGAACCTTCTACACACCCAAAGTTCCTATAGTATTCAACCCTCTAAACTAGCCATGAAAGGCTATCAAATATATGTGGTACAAACACATGTGGAATTCGTGGGCCTTGAAGAAATTAGTCATTTGGTTGTGGAGAATGTCTCTAATCAAGGTAGACCAGTCATAGTGTTCTTTGTTGTTGACAAGTTGAGCTATGATGTAATACATCCATGGTTGATACTTGTTTTGTTAGGATTCAGGAAAATCATAGCAATAAACATCAACAATTTTATGCAGATTAAACAACCCAAAAATAACAATGAATAACACAAAAAAGATCAATACAAAAATTTAACGTGATTCACCCAATATGGGCTACATCTACAAAAACTCAGCCACCCAAATATTTTATTATCCAGTGCAAAACATATTACCATCTCACAAATTACACAGCACAACTTACATCCCAACCACTTATTTCAAGCTTTTTGGAAGCTTCTAGAATTACGGTTTTACAAAGTCATTTTTCATTTGACATGTCAACGGTAAAACCTTGATGTGTTGATGTGTTTCAAACCCCTATGAGGATACATTATAGTGTACATTATTTTTAGGATCAGTCGCCACATATCAACAATCTCCCACTTGGAGACTAATCGAGCTCCACACCAAACTATTTTCCACTTGAAGACTGATCTTGGACGGCACCGCTGCACTTGCAGCTCCCACTAGATTACAAGTCTAGCTAGTTTCTTATATCCACCATTATCAGTCATGAAGACCAATAGAAACTAAAGAGGAAATTAGTTTTTCCCATGTAACCGCCTTTGTGAACATATCTATAGGATTCTCACTTGTGTGAATATTCTCCAGCTTCAACTACCCGTCCTCCAAAATTTACCAAATGAAGTCGTATCTAAGCTATATGTGCTTAGTTTTTGAATGCCAAGCTAAGTTCTTAGCAAGATGAATGGCACTCTGGTTGTTAGTGTACAAAGGGCTATGTTCTTGTCGTTGTCCCAATTCCTTCAAAAAACGTTGTAACCAAATCATCTCCTTGCTAGCTTCCATAGCAGCAACATACTTAACTTCAGTGGTTGAAAGCGCAACAACCTTTTGCAGCTTAATATCAAACTAACTACAGTACCTCCTACAATAAAAACATACCTTGTAGTACACCTGCTATCAATATCACCTATCAGGTCAGAGTTAACATGTCCTTTTAGAGCAGAATTTGTTCATCCAAAACATAGTTTCTTTGAAGTAGTACCTCTCAAATATCATAGAATCTATTTTGCGGCATTCCAATGTTCCATTCCCAAATTGCTCCTATACCTGCTCACAACTCCCACTACATGTGCAATATCTGGCCTTGTGCATAGAATTGCATGCATCAAGCTACCAACTGCTGATGCATATGGTATCTTAGACATTTTGTATTCCTCCTCTTGTGTCCTTAGACTCATCTCCTTAGTCAACTTACAATGACTAGGAAAAGTTGTACTAACTGCTTTTGCATTCTGTATGTTAAACCTTTTCAACACCACCTCTACATACTCACTTTGAGACAAAAATAATTTTTTGTTTGTCCTATCCTATGTGATCCTCATACCAAGGATATGTTTTTCTACACCCAAATCCTTCATAGAAAATGAATTTTCTAATTTTTGTGAAAGTTCATTAATATGCTGCATGTTAGACTCGGCAACAAGCATGTCATCAACATAAAACAACAGAATAGTATAGCTGTCATTATCCAATTTCTTAAAACAAACACAATAATCAGAATGTCATCTATTGTAACCTTGTTCAGCCATAAAACTATCAAATTTCAAATACCATTGTTGAGGTGCTTGCTTCAGGCCACACAAACTCTTCTTTAACCTGCACACAAATTCCTCCTTACCCTTGACCTCATATCCTTGTGGTTGTTGCATATATATTTCCTCTTCCAAATCCCCATGGAGAAATGTTCTTTTCACATCTAGTTGTTCAAGATGCAAGTCTTCTACAACCACAAGACTTCAAATAGTTCTAATAGAAGTCATCTTTACAACTGGAGAAAAGATTTCATCAAAATCTATACCTTTTTTCTGTGAAAAACCTTTTACCATGAGTCTAGCCTTATATCTTTTATGGCCTCCATCTTCTTCCTTCAACCTATAAACCCATTTATTTAGCAATTTTCTTTTACCTGCATGTAATTGGACTAAGTCCCAAGTCTGATTTTGC
This sequence comes from Sequoia sempervirens, assembly GCA_007258455.2. Classification (NCBI taxonomy): domain Eukaryota; kingdom Viridiplantae; phylum Streptophyta; class Pinopsida; order Cupressales; family Cupressaceae; genus Sequoia; species Sequoia sempervirens. The sequence continues at coordinate 61,312 of VDFB02328167.1, read as the reverse complement.
AACAAGGAATCCATTTCCTCTTTCATTCCTAGCTCCTAGTACTTTTTGGTATCTACCTGCATTGCTTCTTCATAACCTTTAGGTTCACTAGAATCAGTTAATAATATAGAATATAATGATGGAGAAAATCTTTATAGAGGTCTAGTTATCATTGTAGAGTTTCTAACACTTGTAAGAGTCTATGGTATAACTTGTTGCTGAGCATCAGGTACCATTGACATTTTATTTTCTAGAATCTCATCCAGGACAACATATTCCTTTTGGCCTGTTTATGCTTCTTTTCCTACAGTTGATCCTTATACATGACCTTCTCATTGAATATAACATCTCTGCTCCTAATGATTTTATGATTTTCATAATCCCATAACCGATAACCAAATTCATCTACTCCATATTCAATGAAGGTATTGTTTTTAAACTTAGCCTCAAGCTTGGTTCTATTTTCAATATCAACATGGACAAAAGCTTCACAACCAAAGGTTTTTAGAAATGAGTAGTTTACCTTTTTATCCGTCCATGCCTCTTCTAGAATGTCACCATCCAAAGGATTTGAAGGTCCTTTAATTATTAAATAAACATTGATCTGTACAACATTTTCCCAAAACTGTAAGGGTAGTCCATCATACAATCTCATGCTCCTTGCATGCTCCCTAATGGTCCTATTCATCCTCTCAGACACACCATTTTCTTGTGGGGTTCCAGGAACTGTTTTCTGCCTATGAATTCCATTGTATGAACAGTAATTTTCAAATTCTCTATTGCAATACTCACCTCCATTATCAGATCTGAGACACTTCAATTTTTTTCCTATCTCATTCTCAACCAAAGATTTCCACTTTTTAAAAGTTTCAAATACTTATGCTTTTTTTTAGGAAATACACCCATGTTTTTCTCATTACGTCATCAATAAAAGTAACACAATAACAAGAGCCACCAAAAGAAGATACCTGAGCTAGTCCCCATACATCTGAATGCACGAGCTCTAATTTATCACTCTTCTCTTTCCCAACTTTGAGAAATCAGACTCTTTTTTGTTTTCCATAAACACAATTTTCGCATAACTCCAAATCTATTTTAAACGTGGTAGCAACTTTTTGGAGTGAAGGATCTTCATCCCTTTCTCACTCATGTGTCCAAGTCTATGGTGCCACAATTTTGTTTCAGTCCCTGCAGCAAGTGCTCTATCTCAATAGCAATTGTTTCTATAGCAGCTAAGGTAGAATAAGTATTACCAGTACACAAATACAATGTGCCTAGCTTTTCACCTTTACCTACTACTAATGCACCTTTAGTGACTGTGGATTTTAAAAAATCCTTCGAGTTCCCTGCGGGTGGATTATATTTTGCTAAGTCCAACCCACGCCCTATACATTTGAATATCTCTGGTACCCCCTTTTTGAAAAGCTTCGCTTAAATTTCGTCACGTTTCCACCATGTGCTCCTTGCAAAGATCTCCTCCCTTGCTTGTTCGGCGAGCTCTGCCATACTCCCACATGTCAACAGTGTGGGCTTTTGAACGCTTGCTTCCCTTCACTTCCTTACCAAGCTTCGTCTGCATGCCATGTAGCATCAATCCATAGACACTTTTTGGTAGACCCCACAGTTGGCACTAGTATCTATCACAACCCCTATTTTTATTGTTCGTATTTTACAATGTTTTATTAAATTAATTTGTAATGAAATAAAAGTGTAAAGGAATAAAATAATTAATTATATTTTAATTAGAGAATTTATTTTGTAAATAAATGATAATGAGTTGTTATTTTGAATTTTTTTTTTTTTGCAATTAAATGTTACCTCTTTGCTAACTATTTTGAATAAATATTTAAATTGCAAATAGAAGATATTTTGTTATTATTTACTCGAATAGATATTCAATTTTGCAATTAATTTGGATACCTCTCAGTCCTTGGCTCTTAGCCGAAGAGGTTTAGCCAAAGAAGGCTCGTGCTCTTGTATCAGGTAGATACAATTAATTTGTGGATGACCTCCATCAAAAATAAAATAAAATTTGCAATTAAAAATGGTATTTTTATTAATAGATGAGGATAAATATTGTACATGGAAAATAAATTTTATTATTATTATTTTCAAGATTAGGTATTTGGAATTGGGGAGAAATCTTTAAAAGAGGAAAATCATTAACAAAAATATACAATTGTTTTTCCACTAACTTTCTTGTTTTGCTCTAAAAAAAAAAAAAACTGAAAAATGGTTGCCAAGAAAAAGGTTTCTGAAGTACAGTAAACTAAAAATGGTGGAAAGAAGAGGAGAAATTAATATAGGGGCAAAGAGGAAAATTTACTACAAGAGATTTCTAGCAATCCAGAACGTAAAAGAGAGGAACAAGAAAGAGGAAATTCTATCGGAAAGCGTTTTCCAAGTATTTGAATCCTCTTTCCAATGTATTTTAGTTTCAAATATGAACATTGATGAATTTCTTGTGCAAGTCTGTAATTATTTTGTTCTATTATTTTTATATAAATTATATATATATATATATGAAATTGTGCACTGCTGCTACCTACAAATTTCCCTTTTAATCTGAGCATATGTTTTCTAGAATACAATACTATTATATATATATATGATTTGCTTTTACTTCCATCTAAATGCTAGATGAATTCTTGAATTGGGGGTTTATTTGAATTTATGTATGGGAAGGCTTTACAACCCCCACCCCAGCCTTCGAGTCCCCATGTAATCAAAATAAGTTTTCATCTAAAGCCATTTTCCCTGGTTTGTAAACTTACTAGATACAACATCCATGCAACTAATATTTTTCTTCCAAAATTATGATCTTTGCTCTTAACCATCCACGCATGAAAGAGAGCCATGACTGTAAAGATAGTAAAGTGAGAAATATGTTTCTTGATAATTGGATGCCTTTTGCATTCTCTTTTAAAGCATCTTTATACTTTGCCTCCTAATTCTCCAATATTTTGACATAAATTACTCAGTGTGTAGCAATTAAAAGGAAACATTCACAAGTCTTTCAATGTGTTATCCCTATAGATTTTACATGTTTTTTGTATAATTTATTTCCTATGTGCGCATAACTATATATATATATAAGTGTGAATATATGTTATTTTTAACTACAAATGAATTTGTTTATGTATATATATTGTTGTTTACAATTATGCTGGGAAATTTAATGATAAAATTATATATATATATA
>VDFB02328167.1:0-58031 GCA_007258455.2 Sequoia sempervirens | reverse complement strand
GTGAGTGTATTTGTGAGTTACAGGGCTACTATTCATGCAAGCGGAAATCTGGATTGTCATAAATCAGATTATCAGGTTGGCCTTAATAGTAGAGTTTCTGATCAAAGCTTTATTATTCATTGAAGGAAATTCAATAGATATATTGTTGCAGCTCTATTTACATTTGATTCACATTGATAGCAAGGCATTATCGTTCATATTGTAAGCTGACAGTAGTACTGACAGCAATTGTTATTCTTGCTTATCATGTTTTGTAATGCTCAACTTTACATTCAGTAATTGCAATTGTATTTCCTTTACCTCCGCCCTATGGTAGCTCCTTTCCCACTCCAGGTTAGAAAGCACATTTTGGGTGTCGAGTACTTTCAGCATTCTAGATTATTTCTCTTCGAAGCATTGTAATTCTTAGCACTCTGCTATATGGTCGCCTCAACTCCATACTGGATTGAGTAGCACATACTTGGTGTTGAGTTCCCTTTCAGTACTTGTAGTGGTAGAAGATCCTCTGACCATATGCTCGCCATCATCGGCGGCATTCTTGGTTAGAGTTACTTCCAGCTCTGTTTCTGCATTCAGATCCTTTAACCAATGCTCACACCTTGCCCTCATCAGGATCCTTGTGTACATTCTGGTTAGAGTTGCTTCAGCATCGTTTTGGTTTAGAGCTAACCTTAACGGGTGTGTTTTGTTTGTAAATTGTTATTGAAAAAATGAAAAAAATTGGCTCAGAATATTTCACTAATTGCACATCGATCATCACAAAAGAGCCATAGAAGAAAAGTGGTTCTAACTCAGCGATCACATAGTTTAGATTTGCAGGAATAACCTATAACCAAATATTCATGGAAGAACAAATTGGTTAGCAGTTATCTATAACATGCATTGCTATGTTATAGCAAGACGACATCTTGTAAGATAATTTTCATTTATGGTGTTGTTGCAGTATATCACAAAAACTTATATCATGTCCATGAATATCCACTTAGCACTCATTGTACACATGGATGAAACGCCATTTTTTTCCGAGTGGTCTTCCATCCCAGTTCTACTCTAGTTTACATGAAATAGCCCATTTAGTTTGGTGAAGGTTTTGCAAATGGGGTAGTAAGCTTAGTAGGCTCTCTTATGGAGGAAACTTAAACGGTTAATTGGCTTGAGCCAGAGTAGTATTAGGATGGGTGACCACCTAGAAAGTTTTACTATTTAATGTTTGTCACTTATGCTCAAATTCCTAAGGAAATGCTCATCCTTTCAACTATTTGTGGAATGGACAAAAACTTGGAGCAATTTGGCCACTCTCGCTATTGGAATTTTGGATTCTGGTTTCTTTCTTCTATGCTTAAACTCAATAGTTTACTACAACTTTATGATACTAAATGGCCTTTCGTTCTATGGATGGTTGGGTCTTTTTATTGCCCCTTGGTCCCTTTTTTATTCAAAAACTACAAAAATTACTTCCATTCCTCTTTGCATCAGATTATATAACCTCCCTCTATCATGTGAGATACTTATCTTGTTAAGAATATGATTGATTAGGTGGGATCCTTTGTTAATAGGGATATAGTATTGGTGCAAGAGCACCTATTTGATCACATACCTCCATGAGGCCAAAATTGTAATAAGTAGTTAAAAGTGCCTAGGGATCATTAGATAAGGTCTTTCAAGACCATTTTAATCATTTGATAGGAAGTAGTATAAGTTATTCAAAAGGTGGAAAAACACAAACCATGTAAACCTTGTTGTAAAGGCAAAAGAGAGTAAATGATAAGTTCATTAGTTAGGTGGAAGTTAGAATTAGTTGTAGGCATTTGTTATGAGTTAGTTTTGTTTGCAAGGCATAAATAAGCCTCTCACAAGTTGAGGTGGGGGAGAGGGATGTAAATGATGGATAGATCAATGAGAAAAAACTATTTTTCATGCAAATTTCTGTGTTTTTTTTCTGATAAAATGTGAATATCTTCTCTTGTACGGCCTAATTATAAAGCGACAGTAATTTTTAATGATAGAACTAAGAGTCTACTTTATTTTGGTTTTTATTTCATTCATTTTCATGGAGTAGAATGAAAGTTATGAAGGTTTTAGTGGCTGCAATATTCAGATTTTCACTGTAACAGTCTTTTAGCAGCGAATTCTATGTGTAGGTACAGCCTTGAAATGTACTAAATCTTATATGGTTGGATAGAGAAATGAGTTAGCTTTCTTTTGGCATTGGTTTGACGTCATTTCATCAAATATAAAGGGAGATATGAACAAATTACTGAAAGTGGGTCTGAAATTCCAACAAACAAGGGTTTTGACACTAACTTGGTGATAAAATCCCATTCCACCATGGTAAAATTCTAAATCTTGGTGAAATGTTAGTTTTCCCAACCTTTTCAATGTTCTAATTGGTTTTAGAGTGAAACATAAAGTTTGGAGGGATAAAAATGATGCCCTAGGTCTAGTTTTTGGGAAAAATCTGGAAAAAATAGTGTTCTTTGGTGACTTAATGAGTTTTTCCAATTGAATTGTGAATCCTCTTGCTCTGCATCAAATTGGTATTAGAGCCTAGAAAAGATATGGGATGGTAAAGTTTGTTGGTTTTTTGTTTTGGTAGTTGTGGTTTGTGTTATGTTGTGCAGGTTGAAGAAAGAACTTGATTGCCTAGGTGTGGCAAAGTGAAGTGGAAGCAAGGAGAGACTTGCTTGTGAAGATGGATTTGTTGAGAAGATCGGAAAGATGTTTGCAGGCTGAGGATTCACAAAGGAGGAAGATGCAAGAGATGATTGACAAAGAGATAGATGAGTTAAAGAAAGAGATGATGAGAAGAGAAGAAGAGTTCAATGATTTTTATGTAGATTCTATGATGAAGATGGAACATTGGATTAGACAAGTAACAAGTTGGCACTTGAAAGTTAAGAAGGTAGTATGGCCTATTCAAAGGCTAATGAAAATGAGAGCAGTTGCACCAAATGTGAAGACAAAAGAACCATTGATGGGAAAAGGTAATGAACAAGCAAAGGTGGATGAAGAAGATGCTTTGTGGAAAAAGTTTGCAGCCATTGAAGAAGAATGGGATAGTAAGGTTGGTAATGGGCAAGTCACACAAGAGGAAGAGGAACTCATCAAGATAGATGAAGACAATGACAATGAGGTTTCAAGTGAATTGGTGTCAAGATTGGATAAGTTTGTCATGGGTGAAGAGGAATTTGAAGTACAAGAAGACGAGGAGACCTCAAGGTCTCTATATTTTGTTTCTAATATTTCTTTGGATTATGTATGTGCAGGTTATGAAGGTCAAGGAAAAGTGTATGATGATATGATAGAGTTTTGGGACTTCCAAGTTGCAAGGATGATTGATAAAAGAAGGCATAAGAAGAAAAAAATGAAGAAAAGAAAAAATCTGATTGAAAAGACAAAGGACAAGGTGCAAAGTAAATGGAAGACCAGGAAGAAAACAATTCAAAGGGGCTTGAATTCCTTTGCCCTCAGGAGTTTGGTGCAGGAGCACCTATTTGATCACATGCCTCCATGAGGCCAAAATTGTAATAAGTAGTTAAAAGAGCCTAGGGATCATTAGATAAGGTCTTTCAAGACCATTTTAATCATTTGATAGTAAGTAGTATAAGTTATTCAAAAGGTGGAAAAACACAAACCTTGTAAACCTTGTTGTAAAGGCAAAAGAGAGTAAATGATAAGTTCATTAGTTAGGTGGAAGTTAGAATTAGTTGTAGGCATTTTTTATGAGTTAGTTTTGTTTGCAAGGCATAAATAAGCCTCTCACAAGTTGAGGTGGGGGAGGGATGTAAATGATGGATAGATCAATGAGAAAAAACTGTTTTTCATGCAAATTTCTGTGTTTTTTCTTATAAAATGTGAATATCTGCTCTTGTACGGCCTAATTATAAAGCGACGGTAATTTTTAATGATAGAACTAAGAGTCTACTTTATTTTAGTTTTTATTTCATTCATTTTCATGGAGTAGAATGAAAGTTATGAAGGTTTTAGTGGCTGCAATTTCCAGATTTTCATTGTAACAGTCCTATAGCAGCGAATTGTATGTCCAGGTACAGCCTTGAAATGTACTAAATCTTATATGGTTGGATAGAGGAACGAGTTAGCTTTCTTTTGGCATTGGTTTGACATCATTTCATCAAATATAGAGGGAGATATGAACAAATTACTGAAAGTGGGTCTAAACTTCCAGCAAACAAGGGTTTTGACACTAAATTGGTGATAAAATCTCATTCCACCATGGTAAAATTCTAAATCTTGGTGAAATGTTAGTTTTCCTAGTCTTTTCAATGTTCCAATTGGTTTTAGTGAAACATAAAGTTTGGAGGGATAAAAATGATGCCCTAGGTCTGGTTTTTGGGAAAAATCTGGAAAAAATAGTGTTTTTTGGTGACTTAATGAGTTTTTCCAATTGAATTGTGAATCCTCTTGCTCTACATCAAATCCTCTTGCTCTGCATCAAATATTAAGCTAGATATTGAACCTTGTGAATCAATTTGAATTGTCTTTTCCACGAGGGTTGGGAGAGAAGGGGCCGCAAGGGATATGATGGCTCTATAGCCGATTCCCACAAGTATCAAAGCTTGGTTTTTCTCTACCTTACATGAGTAACTAGGGGCTTATTGGAACCAATCATTAAACCAATTCGATAGATTAGTTAATCAAATACTCAAGGGTTTTTGCCATGGCTGGTTTTTCAAAGTCTATGTAGCATTATGTTAGAATTCATTCCTCTAACACATGGACTCAATTCCTAAACTATGAATTCCTTCCATTTAAACGCTTCCAATGCAATGTGATGTGACATAAGTTTGCAAGTTACTCAACTAGGTTGCCTAGATCAAGGAATATTAGTCTTAAAAAATGGATCAAGATGCTTGGCTCTCCAAATGTAGATTTCATCTGGTGTAATTAGGGTAAGTTCATGAAACCCCAAAAAGAAATAAATTCAAAAACTATGATTGTAGTGGATGCAACAATCTCTATGGAGCCACCCCTTTCTCGGAACCCTCCCAAATAAGATTTTCTTGAAATTAATCAACTTGTCAAGCAAGAGGGTGATTATTCTAATACAAAGGGCACATTCTTGTTTAAGGAGATTCTAAATTTCATTGACCATGATGATGTGGTAGTCTCTCTAAAGAAATGCTCCATTGCCCAGACAATAAGTGGCATCTCAAACATGAACATTAGAACTCCAAGGAAAAAGAAAGGACAAAAATCTAGAGTAGATAAACTACAGATATAAGGACAAGATACTACTGTTGATGGAACTCAGGGGACCATGGATGACCTTCTTTACCATAAGTAGGAGGAAGGGCTTAGCCAAACAAACATGATGGCTTGGGAGGTTCTCGATTATGAATAGTCTCTAGCCCCTTTGTGTTTTTGCTAGATCTCTTTCTCTAGGTTCTTATTTTTGTTATCCTAGCCCCCTTTTGAGTTCTTTGCACCTTCTTTTTCCTCTAAGTTAAGTCACCGTCTTTTGTGCTCCCTACTCATGGATTTGAAGTTGTTAACCTTATTTTATTTGTTTTTATATCAGGTGTGAGCCCTAACCCCACAACTTACCTATCAAAATACAATTATTAAATTTATTTCTAAAATCATATTATAATTTACATTTGTATATTTATATTAAATATATTATATGTTTAATGTTTTTTTATATTTGTTATTTAAATATAGATTTATTTTATCTATAAAATCTAAAGTTAGGTTATATTTATTATTATATATTATGTTATTAAATATAAATGTAAATAGATATAATTAATAAAAATATTTTTTATTTTACATATAACACTATTGCATTAACTTATAGGAAATCTACTTTTCTATTCCCCCCATCTCTCTCTCTCTCTCTCTCTCTCTCTCGCTTTTTCTTTGTCACTCTTTTTGTTGTCGTCTTTCACTCTCTTCCTCCCTCTATCTTTGTTGATCTCTCATCTCTCTCTCTTCTCATTGTACACACTTCTTTTTCTCCACTCAATATTTCTTAATAATTGTAGTCTCTTTTGGGTTCGTAAATCTTGAGTGAAGTTACTGTTGTACCCCAAATTAAAGTTTTTGCTACATAGGCATTTTGATGAAATGGTCAAAAGTCTTGTTAAAATTGTCAAAAAAGGTCAAAATTGGGAGTTTCGTACGTTTTCCCTGCATGAGCTTTAAAACTCGGAATTTGGTGAATCCGATGATCCGTCTCCGCTTCAGAGCGACCCACCTGCTGTAAACCCAAAGCTTCACCTTGGCCCTAATTTTAGGGAAAATTTTCGGCCTTTAGAAACCTCTTTAAAATAGAAATTTTTGGTTTTTTCGAAATGGATGCTGCAAATTTTTCTTAAATAGGAAAGTTCAACTTGTGTCTAAAATTGATTTCTTTGATTGGTCGGTACTACTTCCCTCATCAAGCGGTCCAAAATTTTAATCACCGCAGACTTGCTTTTGGTTCTAGTGGGTCTATTCTGCTTTTTCAGAAGTTGTTTCAGGGGCCCTAGGACCATTAATGGAGGTTGGGCAACTGCCAGGTGTCAGATTCAGAGTCTCAGGCATTGCTCAGATCAAGAAACTGCAATGAATGATTGAGGGATGAAGAACGAAGAATGAAAGTTGAAGAATCATGAAAATTGCAAAATTTTGGCTAACTCCCTCGAAACTTCCCATTTTAGGTATTAGTCCAAAATTTGATGCGCCCTATGCTCTTTAGAAATCTTTTTTTCATCTCTTGGGCAAATTGGCGGAAAGACAGTTTACGAAACAAAGAGAAAGTACGCAGTGTACAAAACTGGTGCCACATATACTTTGGCGAGATAGCTTTTTCCACGCTTCACCGTATCAAATGCTAGAATTAGGGTTTGTGCTCCCAGACAATGTTGCTCAAAATATTCTCAGGTTCATAGTGAATCCATCAACACAGTCATCTGATCAATCAGTTATCCAGAATCCAAGATGAAACAGAGAGGTCTCAACCAAGAAGCAAGATGCAAATCATGAAATCATTAGAAAATATTCTAAGTCTAAAGAACTTGGGCACCCTAAGAGAAGATAGGCGCCTAGGGTTTTGGAGGCCCAAATCCAACAGTTAGGGTTTGCAAATATGCTCAATCTCTTTAGAATTATGCCAGCTTTGCAGTGAATATCTGGGCATGATCATTGGACTTGTCAGTTGCTGGCAAACTCAGAATGAACAAAAGGCATAACATGAGGTCTCAAGCTTCAAGGTGAAAAAGAGTAAAAAAGGGCTAAGGTTGGAGAACTTGGGCGCCCCAGAAGGAGATAGGCGCCCAAGCTTTTGGGGCATCAAATGGATGAATTTGCAGTTTTAGTCTCCAACATGTCTTCTCCAACCTTGACCAGGCTTTCCAACGCAACTGTCAGCAAGTCCATCGAAATTGACAAGCATCAGATATCACTAATTGATTGGAGGGGTAAAACCATGAAAATGTTAGAAGTCAAAAGCAAAGTGAAAAATCTCAGAAAATAAACTAACTCTAGAAGAGTTGGGCGCCCAAGCTTTTGAGGCCCCAAATTCAATTTTTAAAGGATGCAACCTACAAAGAACCCCCTTCAAAATTCATCAAGCTATCCAACGAGCCTAGCCAACAATTTGTCAGACTCCTGAATCATTTAAAATTGCAAAATCATCAGAAGATCAAGGAAAGCAAGCAAAACTTGAAGAACATAAAAATGGCTAACACTGGTAAGCTTGGGTGCCCCAAGTAGCCAAGGGCACCCAACATTTTGAGGGGTAAGATGAAGTTTTTATGAAAAGTTGCCTCCAAACAAACTTCACCAGATTTAATCAAGCTCCTCAATGGATCATTCTGCCAGCTCACAGGATTCACCGAGCACATAGAAATCAAGATCAAACTGGGGTTAAAACTAGAGGAAAAAATTGAAAATGGTAAAAAAATGGCTAAGTTTGTAGAGGAAAAGCACCCCAAGAGGAGATTGGTGCCCAAGGCTCAATGCCTTAGTCAATTTTTCCAAGTTCTATTTTCCAACATTAGAAAGTGTCCAAGTTTGATGCATCTACTCAGGATTGGATGCAAAAGTTTTAAACCATAAAATTAAAGCAATTTTTATTCTAAAAACCTATTTAAGAAAGCTTGTCTTCCATTATTCATTTTTTGCAAGTTGGTGATTAGAGCAAGAAGATTTTCCCTTTTCTCTCAACGAGGATTTGAAGACCCAAACAACATGCTTTTTTGGTGTTCTTTGTGATTCCAAGATCAGTGAGCAAGGAGGAACACTTTTTTAGGCTCCAAACTTCTAGGGCATTGCTTTTTCAAAACAACCACTCAGCTTTTTTTGTTTCTGATCACATGGGTCTCTCTCACTTTTTCATCCTATTGAACATTGAGAAACTTTTCCCTCTTCTAGAAATTGCATTTTGGCCACTTTTTTAGGATGGATTTAACTTTTTCAGTTTCTAAGCATCTGGGTTTCTCTAAAACGTGATTCTCTACAAAACCCAAGTCCCAGCTTTTTTTGGAGAAATTGTTTTTTCAAAGCAAATCAACATTCTATTTTCAACAGTCTATAAAAGTTTTTGAACCTAGTCGAGCTTACAATCAAAAATCAAGGTTTTCAACTTGCAGCACTCTCCACGTGAAATCAAGAACAAATTAGTTTTTTAGCGGATGTGGTTGAGATTTAAAGTAGAGTGAACTTGAAGATTTCTCCAAGCTTTCATTCCTTTCTTATCTCACGCTTTCTTTCTATTTTCAGCTCAAGCTTATCCCATCTTTGAGAGAGAAAAGAAAACAAGTTGTAATAGTTGGCACTTTCCCTATTTTTATGTTGTCATAGGTTGTTAGATAGTTATCTTGTTTTATTTTTAGAAATAAAACTTGCATGATGGCAAGTCTTAGTTGTAAAAGCAAGGAGATTTTAGGTTTCCCTACTCTTCTACTTGTGTATAAATAAGGGCAGCCTTGCCCATTATTTTCTTAACCATGCTTGTGATAACAATTTGTTGAGCCTATTTTGTGTGCAAGTTGTTTAGTTTCAGTTCACTTAGTGTAAGAATAAGTTTGCAAGCCTTTCTTAGCTACAAGTTGTTGTTCAGTGCGTGTGTCTTGAGTCAATGTATTATGGTTTAAAGGCTAAACTGTAAGCCTATTTTGCTACAATCCTGTTGTTCTAGAAGTGTAATCTTTTGTTCTTGGAATTTAAGAAATAAAGTATTGTGCCTGCTTTGCTGCCCTGATATAAAGTCTCAGATTTCCATTTATTGTGTTGTGCTTATATGATTTCCATTTCAGCTTGCGTTGAAAGTAAGTAGATGTATGTTGGAAGAAAGTTTATCTAAGTATCTATGTCAAAGAATCAAACCTTGTTCATTTCTAATTCTCCTGCTCTTTGTTTACTTGAGTAATTAGAAATGTCATTAGAGTAGGCTTAGTCGTAGTTGAACTTCTAAAATAGAAAATCTCAACTACGACACTTGAGTTTTATAACCTTGTGCTCTTAGTTGAAAAAAAAGATAGGAAAATTAGTTTTAATTTACTTTCTTAAGCAACTTCAGCAAAGAGGGAGCTTTTCCTCCTAATTTGAAGAGCAGTTTATCTAGGCATAGTTGTCTATTTCTAATTTGCATTCCAGAGGTGCGAATTGAAATGCCAATAGTTTTCTAGCACCCATCGTGGGGCACGAGGCATAAAACTTCAAGAAAGCTTATACTCTATGACACGGGAATGACCATTTGGCACCCTATTGCATGATCCAACTAGAAGCAATGGGTGATAACAACAATAATGCTTGCAAGAATCTAAAACATCCACCCTCATTACCTTGGGGTAACAACATTGGACCTTTGGCTTTTCTCATAAATCATGAGTTACCTAAAGGGTTGAGGAAGCACTTTCCACGGTTCAATCACCTAGAGCCAGGCATTATTACAAGCTGGGAAACTATGAGCGAGAAATTTTTGGCAAGAATCAAGCTTGCTGAAGACAGTCATTGGTTGTTTTCCCAACTTGCAAATTCAAAGATGGAGTACAACGAGCCCATGAGGACTTTTTTTGCAAGATTTAATTGTCTTGTTACACGACTTTCTTCTACACTTAATCCATCACCGAAGATTCTGATGAGCTACTTCATAAATGCTCTTCCATCAGAGATAGCCTTCTTCCTCAAGACAACAAAAGAAATAGAATTGACGGATGCACAAGAACACACCATCGAGTTGAAGGATAATATGATTACTTCCAGCAAGATGAAGGATTCAATCAGACCTCTAGTTTAGAGTTCTGGGGATCCATTGCTACAAAAGGTAGCTAATGAGATGCTTGCACTACCACCACCACAATATCAACCTCCACCACAGTATCAATTTCAGCAACTTACCAGTCAAAGAAATAGTTTTCAACCTTACAACAATTACAGGCCACGGTTGCGAGCTCCTCCACCAAGACCAACAGTTGAAGCTACACAAAATGCAGTATTTTGTTCTTTCCATGACATCGACACACATATCGGTACTACATGCCCCCAGAACTTAAGAGTGAATCAAATTATGGGATATGTTGATGCTGCAACCAGTTCCAGTTTTGTCCCAACACCAAGTTTGAATGTTGACTTACCACAGACAGACAACTTTGATGGCGACTCCACTCTAGGATGCTTTCAAAATGAACTTGTTATTGAAGAAAAAGAGCACCTACGCCACTACTCTCTTACAACAAATCACAAAAGACACTCTTTGCTTGTGTTTACAAGTGCTTTTCACTTGCAAGTGCAAGAGGATGAAGAGAGGAAAAGAGCTAAAGAATAAGTTAAAGAAGCAGTTGCTCAAGACCCATCTCCAACCAATTTTGACATTGTAAACTCCATGATGAAGACCAAGGTTAAGATTTCTCAGTTGGAGTACCTTTGTGATCATCCTGAGCAATGGGACAAAATAATACATGTAAAGAAAGTAGCTTCAATTCATCCTACATTGCTCGAATCATCCATTCTAGTGGAAGAAAAGCCCAAACCTTTCTATATATCTTTGTATATAGGAGGATTCAAACTGAGCAATTGCATTATTGATTCAGGAGCCTCAAACAATGTCATGCCGCTAAAACTGATGAATTCATTGGGAATCTCATGCACAAAAACTTAGAACGAATGTTATTCACTTGAGTCTAAGTCGGTGCCATTGGTCGAACAATTAGAGAACGCTCAAGTAAGGTTGACAACTTGTCCAAAGAAAAAGATAATGATGAATATCCTAGTGGCTGACATTCTAGCTAGCTACGAGATGTTGAACCAGAGCTTTTGCAGAGATCTTGGTGGTGCAATATAGTTAGATTGGTCGTCCGCAACCATTCCTGTGAAGGAGGGAAAATCAAGATAAAACTTGAGCCCAAATCCTGATTCATGGTGCTGAAAATCCCAAACCCCCCAACCCAACTGCTATATCAAGGAATGGGTCTCGTTAATTATGTGATGCTATCAAAGATAGAAACTGAAGACTATAACATTGCTTGTAAAAAAAACCTAATAGAGGATACAAAGTTATGGACAATGCAGTTTGATTCCTTACAAATCTACTTGTCCTTTCTTCAATGGATATGCTTTCCTTAGCGTACCAATCTATGGACTAAAGTGGTTGCAAGTCAATTTGGTCTCTAAAAAATGTGGGAAGTATGACGTCCCCATCATCATCAGATTATCCTTCAACATCCTCTAACAAGAACTCAATGATGTGTGGAAGGGTGAACTTGTAGTTGTGCCTTCGCACTTCGAACTCGCCTTTATAGCTAAACCAGCAATCCTCCATGGAAGGTTTGTGTGAAGAATGATGGCCAAGGCATGTTGAAAAGTGACCCTAAGGGTCATATGAGCGTCTTTCAATGAGAAAATTAAGGTTAAGTTTTGTCATCTCATTGCTTATAGCCTTGGCGTTAGCTATTGATCTGCACATACAGATACCCATTTGAAAAGGAAAGTTGGCAGTTTTCTTGTGTTTGTTGCACATAAAGGTGTGGACTCCATGCAACTACCGTAGAAATTCCATGAATACCACCTTATCCAATGGATAATGGGGTAACATGGCTAGAATACCTGAGTATCCATAAACGCAAATGTAGGTAAAAGTGGGGAACTAGATGAACCAATCCGCCCAATCTACTATTGCCAACTTGGTTGCTGGTGAGATGCATACATGTGACTCGTGATCAAGGTCCCTTACTGTGTGCATCAGGAACTGATCATTCACTCGCTTGAAGTGTCATTTTGATTGTGTGAATTCAAGCTGCGAGAAATGTTGATGAACCTTCTACACACCCAAAGTTCCTATAGTATTCAACCCTCTAAACTAGCCATGAAAGGCTATCAAATATATGTGGTACAAACACATGTGGAATTCGTGGGCCTTGAAGAAATTAGTCATTTGGTTGTGGAGAATGTCTCTAATCAAGGTAGACCAGTCATAGTGTTCTTTGTTGTTGACAAGTTGAGCTATGATGTAATACATCCATGGTTGATACTTGTTTTGTTAGGATTCAGGAAAATCATAGCAATAAACATCAACAATTTTATGCAGATTAAACAACCCAAAAATAACAATGAATAACACAAAAAAGATCAATACAAAAATTTAACGTGATTCACCCAATATGGGCTACATCTACAAAAACTCAGCCACCCAAATATTTTATTATCCAGTGCAAAACATATTACCATCTCACAAATTACACAGCACAACTTACATCCCAACCACTTATTTCAAGCTTTTTGGAAGCTTCTAGAATTACGGTTTTACAAAGTCATTTTTCATTTGACATGTCAACGGTAAAACCTTGATGTGTTGATGTGTTTCAAACCCCTATGAGGATACATTATAGTGTACATTATTTTTAGGATCAGTCGCCACATATCAACAATCTCCCACTTGGAGACTAATCGAGCTCCACACCAAACTATTTTCCACTTGAAGACTGATCTTGGACGGCACCGCTGCACTTGCAGCTCCCACTAGATTACAAGTCTAGCTAGTTTCTTATATCCACCATTATCAGTCATGAAGACCAATAGAAACTAAAGAGGAAATTAGTTTTTCCCATGTAACCGCCTTTGTGAACATATCTATAGGATTCTCACTTGTGTGAATATTCTCCAGCTTCAACTACCCGTCCTCCAAAATTTACCAAATGAAGTCGTATCTAAGCTATATGTGCTTAGTTTTTGAATGCCAAGCTAAGTTCTTAGCAAGATGAATGGCACTCTGGTTGTTAGTGTACAAAGGGCTATGTTCTTGTCGTTGTCCCAATTCCTTCAAAAAACGTTGTAACCAAATCATCTCCTTGCTAGCTTCCATAGCAGCAACATACTTAACTTCAGTGGTTGAAAGCGCAACAACCTTTTGCAGCTTAATATCAAACTAACTACAGTACCTCCTACAATAAAAACATACCTTGTAGTACACCTGCTATCAATATCACCTATCAGGTCAGAGTTAACATGTCCTTTTAGAGCTGAATTTGTTCATCCAAAACATAGTTTCTTTGAAGTAGTACCTCTCAAATATCATAGAATCTATTTTGCGGCATTCCAATGTTCCATTCCCAAATTGCTCCTATACCTGCTCACAACTCCCACTACATGTGCAATATTTGGCCTTGTGCATAGAATTGCATGCATCAAGCTACCAACTGCTGATGCATATGGTATCTTAGACATTTTGTATTCCTCCTCTTGAGTCCTTAGACTCATCTCCTTAGTCAACTTACAATGACTAGGAAAAGTTGTACTAACTTCTTTTGCATTCTGTATGTTAAACCTTTTCAACACCACCTCTACATACTCACTTTGAGACAAAAATAATTTTTTGTTTGTCCTATCCTATGTGATCCTCATACCAAGGATATGTTTTTCTACACCCAAATCCTTCATAGAAAATGAATTTTCTAATTTTTGTGAAAGTTCATTAATATGCTGCATGTTAGACTCGGCAACAAGCATGTCATCAACATAAAACAACAGAATAGTATAGCTGTCATTATCCAATTTCTTAAAACAAACACAATAATCAGAATGTCATCTATTGTAACCTTGTTCAGCCATAAAACTATCAAATTTCAAATACCATTGTTGAGGTGCTTGCTTCAGGCCACACAAACTCTTCTTTAACCTGCACACAAATTCCTCCTTACCCTTGACCTCATATCCTTGTGGTTGTTGCATATATATTTCCTCTTCCAAATCCCCATGGAGAAATGTTCTTTTCACATCTAGTTGTTCAAGATGCAAGTCTTCTACAACCACAAGACTTCAAATAGTTCTAATAGAAGTCATCTTTACAACTGGAGAAAAGATTTCATCAAAATCTATACCTTTTTTCTGTGAAAAACCTTTTACCATGAGTCTAGCCTTATATCTTTTATGGCCTCCATCTTCTTCCTTCAACCTATAAACCCATTTATTTAGCAATTTTCTTTTACCTGCATGTAATTGGACTAAGTCCCAAGTCTGATTTTGCAACAAGGAATCCATTTCCTCTTTCATTCCTAGCTCCTAGTACTTTTTGGTATCTACCTGCATTGCTTCTTCATAACCTTTAGGTTCACTAGAATCAGTTAATAATATAGAATATAATGATGGAGAAAATCTTTATAGAGGTCTAGTTATCATTGTAGAGTTTCTAACACTTGTAAGAGTCTATGGTATAACTTGTTGCTGAGCATCAGGTACCATTGACATTTTATTTTCTAGAATCTCATCCAGGACAACATATTCCTTTTGGCCTGTTTATGCTTCTTTTC
This sequence comes from Sequoia sempervirens, assembly GCA_007258455.2. Taxonomy (NCBI): domain Eukaryota; kingdom Viridiplantae; phylum Streptophyta; class Pinopsida; order Cupressales; family Cupressaceae; genus Sequoia; species Sequoia sempervirens. The sequence goes on along the minus strand of VDFB02328167.1, from coordinate 43,284 downwards.
CTACAGTTGATCCTTATACATGACCTTCTCATTGAATATAACATCTCTGCTCCTAATGATTTTATGATTTTCATAATCCCATAACCGATAACCAAATTCATCTACTCCATATTCAATGAAGGTATTGTTTTTAAACTTAGCCTCAAGCTTGGTTCTATTTTCAATATCAACATGGACAAAAGCTTCACAACCAAAGGTTTTTAGAAATGAGTAGTTTACCTTTTTATCCGTCCATGCCTCTTCTAGAATGTCACCATCCAAAGGATTTGAAGGTCCTTTAATTATTAAATAAACATTGATCTGTACAACATTTTCCCAAAACTGTAAGGGTAGTCCATCATACAATCTCATGCTCCTTGCATGCTCCCTAATGGTCCTATTCATCCTCTCAGACACACCATTTTCTTGTGGGGTTCCAGGAACTGTTTTCTGCCTATGAATTCCATTGTATGAACAGTAATTTTCAAATTCTCTATTGCAATACTCACCTCCATTATCAGATCTGAGACACTTCAATTTTTTTCCTATCTCATTCTCAACCAAAGATTTCCACTTTTTAAAAGTTTCAAATACTTATGCTTTTTTTTAGGAAATACACCCATGTTTTTCTCATTACGTCATCAATAAAAGTAACACAATAACAAGAGCCACCAAAAGAAGATACCTGAGCTAGTCCCCATACATCTGAATGCACGAGCTCTAATTTATCACTCTTCTCTTTCCCAACTTTGAGAAATCAGACTCTTTTTTGTTTTCCATAAACACAATTTTCGCATAACTCCAAATCTATTTTAAACGTGGTAGCAACTTTTTGGAGTGAAGGATCTTCATCCCTTTCTCACTCATGTGTCCAAGTCTATGGTGCCACAATTTTGTTTCAGTCCCTGCAGCAAGTGCTCTATCTCAATAGCAATTGTTTCTATAGCAGCTAAGGTAGAATAAGTATTACCAGTACACAAATACAATGTGCCTAGCTTTTCACCTTTACCTACTACTAATGCACCTTTAGTGACTGTGGATTTTAAAAAATCCTTCGAGTTCCCTGCGGGTGGATTATATTTTGCTAAGTCCAACCCACGCCCTATACATTTGAATATCTCTGGTACCCCCTTTTTGAAAAGCTTCGCTTAAATTTCGTCACGTTTCCACCATGTGCTCCTTGCAAAGATCTCCTCCCTTGCTTGTTCGGCGAGCTCTGCCATACTCCCACATGTCAACAGTGTGGGCTTTTGAACGCTTGCTTCCCTTCACTTCCTTACCAAGCTTCGTCTGCATGCCATGTAGCATCAATCCATAGACACTTTTTGGTAGACCCCACAGTTGGCACTAGTATCTATCACAACCCCTATTTTTATTGTTCGTATTTTACAATGTTTTATTAAATTAATTTGTAATGAAATAAAAGTGTAAAGGAATAAAATAATTAATTATATTTTAATTAGAGAATTTATTTTGTAAATAAATGATAATGAGTTGTTATTTTGAATTTTTTTTTTTTTGCAATTAAATGTTACCTCTTTGCTAACTATTTTGAATAAATATTTAAATTGCAAATAGAAGATATTTTGTTATTATTTACTCGAATAGATATTCAATTTTGCAATTAATTTGGATACCTCTCAGTCCTTGGCTCTTAGCCGAAGAGGTTTAGCCAAAGAAGGCTCGTGCTCTTGTATCAGGTAGATACAATTAATTTGTGGATGACCTCCATCAAAAATAAAATAAAATTTGCAATTAAAAATGGTATTTTTATTAATAGATGAGGATAAATATTGTACATGGAAAATAAATTTTATTATTATTATTTTCAAGATTAGGTATTTGGAATTGGGGAGAAATCTTTAAAAGAGGAAAATCATTAACAAAAATATACAATTGTTTTTCCACTAACTTTCTTGTTTTGCTCTAAAAAAAAAAAAAAACTGAAAAATGGTTGCCAAGAAAAAGGTTTCTGAAGTACAGTAAACTAAAAATGGTGGAAAGAAGAGGAGAAATTAATATAGGGGCAAAGAGGAAAATTTACTACAAGAGATTTCTAGCAATCCAGAACGTAAAAGAGAGGAACAAGAAAGAGGAAATTCTATCGGAAAGCGTTTTCCAAGTATTTGAATCCTCTTTCCAATGTATTTTAGTTTCAAATATGAACATTGATGAATTTCTTGTGCAAGTCTGTAATTATTTTGTTCTATTATTTTTATATAAATTATATATATATATATATGAAATTGTGCACTGCTGCTACCTACAAATTTCCCTTTTAATCTGAGCATATGTTTTCTAGAATACAATACTATTATATATATATATGATTTGCTTTTACTTCCATCTAAATGCTAGATGAATTCTTGAATTGGGGGTTTATTTGAATTTATGTATGGGAAGGCTTTACAACCCCCACCCCAGCCTTCGAGTCCCCATGTAATCAAAATAAGTTTTCATCTAAAGCCATTTTCCCTGGTTTGTAAACTTACTAGATACAACATCCATGCAACTAATATTTTTCTTCCAAAATTATGATCTTTGCTCTTAACCATCCACGCATGAAAGAGAGCCATGACTGTAAAGATAGTAAAGTGAGAAATATGTTTCTTGATAATTGGATGCCTTTTGCATTCTCTTTTAAAGCATCTTTATACTTTGCCTCCTAATTCTCCAATATTTTGACATAAATTACTCAGTGTGTAGCAATTAAAAGGAAACATTCACAAGTCTTTCAATGTGTTATCCCTATAGATTTTACATGTTTTTTGTATAATTTATTTCCTATGTGCGCATAACTATATATATATATAAGTGTGAATATATGTTATTTTTAACTACAAATGAATTTGTTTATGTATATATATTGTTGTTTACAATTATGCTGGGAAATTTAATGATAAAATTATATATATATATAACATGCTGAGAATTAGATCATTGTAGAATTTAAATGAGTAAATATACATTTGGCTATAAGTGTTTACTTTATCTGACTGTAAGTGTTTACAATCATGCCGATGCTAGAAAATTTAATGTTATATATATATATATATATCATGTTATGAATTAGATGATTGCAGCATTGTAAGGTAAATATTTTACATGGCTGAAGTTGTATTTATTACTTCACTGTAAGTGTGATTCTCTAAGTGTCTATGAGTATATATATATTCACATATTTAATTAAATATATGTATCTATCTTTCCGTTTAAAAAATATTGTGAGTTACTTCAGCTGTAAATGTAGATTTCTGTGTATTTATTTATATTTCTATATATATGTATAGAAAATAATACAAATACAATAAGTGTGAGCAAGATTTAAAACTAAAAAAGATTAGATGTAGAAATCTGACTTGCAATAATAAATATTTTTGTTTTAAGTAGATATGTTTCTATAACGGATTGTTTTACCTTTGAGTAACTGTCCAAATATATGTATATGTGCATGTGAATATGGGTAGACTTATATAATTCTAACTGGTGATTGTTTCTTTTAAAATCATATAACTCCTTTATTTTAATTAGAAATGGAATATTGGCTATCTTGAAAGCAAGAACACACTTGTTTATAATTGTTTTAAGTGAATTGGGTAAGTTTTGTTCATTCAAAATGTATACATTTCTATTTGAAAGTATTTTATTTTATTTTTACAAATTTCATGTAAATCTATTATTTTTAGATTGAACCATTTAACTTGGGAATGGCTTATTGGATACTTTAAAAACAAATAAGAAGTTACACATTTGCATTTAATTACCTATAACCCTTGAAATGTTAGAGGAATGATTAAACCAAGTCAAAAGTAAGTTATCAAAACTAGAGTAGAATTTATTTCTTGTGAGCATTTCTCTTAGGAATATGAAATTTGAGACATTATATATGTGTGTGTGTGTGTGTGTGTATAAAAATAGAATGCAATTCACCTATGTCTATTATGTATTGTGAATCAATTGTGAATTTTATAAAAAGATAAATGAATGTTGAATCATACCCTACTTTATGAAAGTTAGTTTCATCTTTTCTCATGAACTACGGGTCATTATACACGTATGGAGAAATTAGGAATTTTCCTTAGTTGATTTTGAGATTTATTTGCGTAAGAACATATACTCATATATTCATTAGCTTATACATGTATTCTCATACATACATGAGCTATATCTTCTAAATTCCTTTATAGTATTACTCTCTCATTGATAAAACTTCTATGAATCATTGAGTTTAGTAGTAAATATTCTGGTTATAATTGCATAGGCATGTGTGCATTCTAGTATGATTAGGACTGCTTTCATGAAGCTTTATGTGATTGGTTATGTTTGTTAGTGTACTCGTGGGATATTTGAGAGGTCATTGGAAGTAGAATTGTCTTATTTGCAAATACTTGAGAGCAATTCATGATAGTGTTGGCATTACCTTAATTTCCAATGCAAGGATGATGCATAGGTGAAACTTGAAAATGTTACTTTTAGATTCATGTGACTTGTAAAAGAACTTCAATATGTTCCCTTGTGATATAGAAATATGTAATGAGTGGTCATGTCAATGAGACTGTATGATCATTGCCCGTGAGGCATCATGTAACCATTGAAACTTTGTAGCCAGTAAGGCTTGGCTGGTGAGGCATTTCATTAAGCCAATGAGGCACTTTTATGAGTGGTTTTTCATCCCTACAAGAGTTTTCCACTCATGAAATTTGTGTGTTATGGTTCTTTTGTGGATGCATTGATGATACTATTGTTCCATTAATTTGCATTACAGTATTTGAATCTATGTGTTTTGTACATCTTTGTATAAGCCTTTATGGCTAGATTTCGTAAAGGCACGACCTTGTGTTGATATACATAGTAACTCATTAATGTATGAAGTTCTTTTGAAATAGTAATGAAGTAATTTATATGTACTGAGTATCTCTAATGAACTTTCCTTTGAGCACGCATGGATATACATGTTATGCATGATATCTCCTTTCCCTTACTTGTGATGCGCATTGATCATGGAAATTATTTATTTTGGAATGTGTACGTTTTACGAGCATTACAAATGAAGACTCCTCCACGTGTCTTCTTCTTGATGTATTTCATTGCAGGGAAGGGAAGAACGAGCTATGAGCCCCGTCCTATTGTCATGTGTCCTAACCAACTTTGTGGGTGAGTGACACGTCTACATGGGAATTTGTTGCTTCTACACTAGAACCACAACCATCATTTGTAGGGGATGCATATAGTTCAAAGGCGGTTGTATTTTGTGTCAGAATATTTTATGTTGCGACTGTCTTAGGAAATCATTGCGATGAACATCATTGCTTGTGTTGAAGGAATCTTTTCTGTTACTGGATTTTAGGCGGTGGGATGTTTCTCTATAAATACTACTTTCCGAAAATGAGTTTGGAATATACACAGAAAAATTGTGGAAAGACACTAAGCCTTTTGTATTGTTTTTTATTATTGTATTAAGATTCACAGACTGTGTCAATGTTGTTCGGCCTTTCTGTTTCTTAACTATTTGACAAAATATTATACTGTGCCATTATTGTACTAAGTAGTTTATTTGCAGAAATTCTATAATTTCAATATAAGTTTGTTGATTTAGACCATGTCTTGGACTCTTCTTTTTAGTAAATATGTATGGGAGTTATTTTATGTTATTGAATAAATTATTTGGGTTTTCACCTATGATTTTTGTTATTCTGGGACATACAAATTGTTGAACAGGACCTTAAATCCCATCTAAAAGGGAGATTTACCGTGCCCACACCTACATCTTGGCACATCACCTTAGGTTAGATCTTTATTTTTTATATCTGCTTTTATTTCCCATTCCAAACCCCCCAACTATAGAAGGATCCGAATTCTTTAAAAACCTAGAGGTCACTCAGTTTAGCACAATTGGTCCCCCCATTAACTGAGTTTCTCATAAGGTTGTTGCTTGTCAATTTTAGGCATCAACAGTTTCTTTTTCTAGCACGCTCGGTGGGACTTATTTTTTTATGTATATGAATTCAAAGTGGGTTTATGAGTCATAGGCCTGTTACTAGATCCAAAACATTGAACAACACTAGTCTGCTAGTGCCACTGCTAGTAACAATGCAAAAAAGAACTCGACCAGTAAACATCCTAAACCCTCCACCAACCATGTTGCCAATTGCTAACAAAAATTTTGTGGCATGGGATGCTGGAAGAACTCTTATAGCACCAGTAGCACCAGCTATATGGGATCATATCCCTTCTTCCACACTAAAATCTTTTCCAAAATTCAATGGAGAAGGCTCGAAGACACCATCTGACCATCTACAAGATGTGGTAGACGTGTGTTTAGTGCATGGTCACCAACCAAAATGTAGTGCTAAGGTTGCTCACAGCCTCTTTCAAGGGTAAGGCACTAGATTGGTACTGCACTCTAGAAGCTAATACTATGGGTAACTAGGACCAGCTCGGAGATCCTTTTTATGAGATATTTTTGAATAATGGAGATAGGTCTTCGCTATATCAGCAGCTGGCGACCATAAAGTGGACCCCATATGAAGCCATGACTCACTTCAACGCTGGTTCTACACAACTTGGAAGAGGGTCCAAGCTGCTATCTGCCTATCGACCGAGTTGGCATTCATGTTCTACTTGAAATCCATCAATGTCAACATCTCGATGATGATCCAATCCCTTGGTGGAACCACTCTATCGGATGCATACAACATCGTTGTTAAAGCAAAGAACAACCTGATCAATGCCAGAAAGTTGCCACCTTGGCTCTCTATTCCTATATTTCCTGGGATATTAGTTCTTGCCTAGGAGATAGCATCTACCAATGCACCTGCTCCTCCCCAATCTATGTATAGGTATCTGAGCATGCCATAGAATATCTCTTCCACATCTAGCTCTTCAAAATATGAGATGAGTGATGTCAAGAAGCTATTACAGACCATCTCAAACAAAATAACTACCATCAAGCGGAACCAGTCTGTGTCTCCGAAGCCAACCTACCAAAATTATCAAGGAAAAAAATCTTCCTACCAACAAAATCAGTTCCAAGGAGGCTCGCGCATAAATCTGCAGACTCAAACAAACAATTAGATTGTGTCAATACCTACTCTATTGCAGAATGCTCACCCAAGCTCGAGTAGAGAGCTGACAGGGAGGCAAAATAACCTTGCCGATGACATCAATCCATGGTGCTTTCCCTGCGTTGACGCACATATGCCCCAAAAATTCCCACGTGGAAACCTACAACAAAAGGTGGAGAAACAGTGCAACCAAGGCGTTGCATCACATTCAGGAGGATATGTATATGCCTCTCCATAAATGGAAAACATGGTATTCACCACACAAATGCAAGGGATGTCCTTGGAGCAAGAGATGGACATAGCTTCTGACCATGAGCTCTTCTCATGGATAGAAGAAGAAGAGGCGATGTTTGCAAATGATGCATCCACATCGAAGGCCCTACAAATGTAGTCTGATTACAACACTCACTCTAAGAGGAGATTCACGGGTGAACCAATCGTCCCGTAGCCTAAAGGTGTTTCAGACCAAGCTCCTAGTACCCTTGCAATTGCATAACAATTGCAGCCTCAAAAGGAGATTGTTATAACGAAGCCCAAGGAGAAAAATCCTTAAATCTGTCACCATTCAATGTGGTGGAACAATTGAAGAAAACCTCTGCTAATGTGGCCCTTTGGAATATCTTAGCTATTCTGAAGCAAAATTCATTGTTGTAGAAGGTCCTCCCGGAAGATGCAATCATTGAGCCAACAGAGCAATCACTCAAGGGAAAGCATGAAGATTCATCACGTCTAGGAAAAGTCCTCACAAATAGTATAGAGAAAGCCTCTACCGAAGTTAGAGATAAGTTGAAACCGAAACCCTTTTTCCTAACTCTTATTGTGGGTAAAAAAATATTGCAGAATTCTATGATTGACTCTGGTGCTAGTACCACAGTCATGCCCAAGCAAATAGCTAAACCCTTAGGACTTAGCTATGAACATTTAAAAAGAGGGGTTATATAGCTTGATGGGAACAAAGTCAAAACTGTAGGTGTCATTAAGAACCTCCCCTTGACCCTATTCTCCTGTCCAAGTATGACAATTCCACAAGATACTGTGATCATAGACATTCCCCCATGTTTGATCTTTGCTTATCCCAGGAATTCACTTCCAAGATAGGTGGATATCTTTCTTTATATTGGTCACACTTGATCCTTAGGACCAAACACAGAGTTAAAATGAAGATAGTGTTTGAACCTCTACATTCAAAACATGTGTCCAATGAAGCTATGCTCAACTTTGAGGCCACTCATACCTCTTTCACTAAAGATGAAATGTATTGTACTAAGCTACTAGAGGATGAGAAGGTGATTGGAGGCTAGATTGATTCAGAGGAGGTCCTCTTAAGTGAATATATAGACACTGATCCTTTCGGACATTATCATGCCACCGGATTGGGGACTTATGTCATCTATGATGAAAATAAAGTGATCCCGAAGGTCATGAAGGAATCTGAGAATTGTCTAGCCTCAGAGATATGGACGCTGCATTTTGATGGAGCAAGATGCAAAGTTGGCATAATAACCGAGATATGTTTGACATCCCCATCCAATGAAAAGACACTCAGGTCCTTTCAATTCCAGTTCGCTTGTTCAAACAACAAAGCTGAATATGAAGGCCTGGTGCAAGGTCTGAGTCTTGTGGAATGGATGGGTATTAAGCAAATAATGGTGTTCAAAGACTCTGAGCTAGTGGTCAATCAAGTCTGAGGCCTCTCTGTTTCCAAGAATGTCTGCATGAGATCCTATAGACATAGAGTCTAGAACCTGATTGAAAGCTTTGAAGCCTTCAATATCTAGATAGTGCCTAGAGAGAAAAATGTAGACACGGATCGCATGGCAGCAATCGGATCTTAGTTTGATCCTTCTTCTAGCTTAATTCATAACATACACTCTATGCAAGTGATTGTTTGACCTGCAATCCCGGATAATGACTAGAGTTATCAAGTGTTCAAAAGTGATGAATACATCGCCTCATTCATCCAGCAATCAGGAGAGTTTGTTGAGCAACTCCAAACAAAGATTGTCGAGGCCTATGAAGGACAAATTTTTTAGCTGAGATCCAACAATCTTCCAAAAGGATTAGTCACTCTTGAAAGCCTATTTGATTATGATGATGCGAGGAATGACAAGAGGAAGTTTGTAGTGGACAAAAATGACTATGTAGATCTTCAGGTCAAAGATGGAAGGAGACTTAAGGTCAGAAAAGATGTCCCACATCAAGATAAAGAAGGACTCATCCATTTTTGTGAGAAATATGGAGTAGTAGCCTAGTCATATGATGACCTCAAGGGATATGATTTTGAAATCCTCCAGCATACTATAGAACTAACGGAAGGTGCAAAACTAGTCTGCCAAAAGCAAAAGTTGGTGAATCCAAAGATTAAGGCATTGATGGCGCAAGAGCTGACAAAGCTAATTCAATCTCAGATTGTCTTCTAGATCAATCACAGTACATGGGTATCCAATTTGGTTCTATTCCAAAAGAAGAATGGAGACATCTACCTATGTGTTTATTTTTAGGACTTGAACAAAGCATCCCTGAAGGACCACTACCCCTTGCCTTCCATGGAGTCTATCTTACAAACGGTGGCACAATCGAAGATTTTTTTTTGCTAGATGGTTTCTTTGGTTACAACCAGATCTGAGTAAAAGAGGAGGACCGACACAAAACAACGTTCACTACCAAGTGGGGAATGTTTTCCTACGCAAAAATTCCTTTTGGTCTCTCAAATGCAGGAGCTACCTTCTAGCGGGCAATGGATATTGCTTTCAGGGAATTGATCAGTAAGATCATCTTGATTTACCTAGATGATCTTAAAATATTCTCTAAGAGTAAGGACAATCATTTTGATCATCTTGAAATGGTTTTTAGAAAATGCCAGGAGTTCGAGATATCCCTAAACCCAAAAAAATGTGTTTTTGGAGTGGCTCGAGGCAAACTATTGGGATATGTAGTGTCCAAAGAAGGAATTGCAATTGATCTTGAGCAGGTGAAAGTAATTAGGGAACTCCCCCTACTAGTTAACAAGAAGGGAGTCTAGTCTTTCCTAGGGAAGGTAAATTTTGTGAGAAAATTCATTTCTAATTTTGCAAGAATAATTAGACCTATCAACATAATGCTCAAAAAGGATTAGTTGTTCAAATGGACAAAGGAAGCTAGAGAAGCCTTTGAAAAGGTTAAAGACGTTATTTCTTCAACTCGTGTGTTGGTGAATCTAGACCTATCAAAAGACTTCATAATGTATGTATTCAGTAGCAAATCCAGCATCGCTATTATTTTGACCCAAAAGGATGATGAAGGAAAAGGAGAATATCTGATAGCATTTCACTCCCGGACCTTAAAATATTATGGGATGAACTATAACTTCATCGAAAGGAAGGCATTTTCCATTGTTAAGGGGCTCAAGAAGTTCTAACATCTCATATCTTGCAACAAGGTGAGTGTATATGTTGCGCACTTTAGTGTGCATGAGTATATCATGGAAGGAGAAATCGTTGAAAAAAGGGCCAATTCGATCACTAAGATCCTCGAATATGATATTGAAGTCAAGCCCACAAAGACCGTCTGAGGAAGAGGATTGTGCGAGTATTTGGTACACGATGAAGAAATGGCAATTGAAGAGGAACAACCCGAGCTTGTTCTAACCAACGAATCTGAGTCTAAAGGTTGTTGGTTGGCAAACAAAGTAAGATTCATGCATACCGAGAAATATCTATCAAGCCTTCCTTCACAGAAGAGAAGATTCTATAGATTGTAGAACAGCAGATATGCACTCATTGAGGGGGTCCTTTTCAAAAGAAACTTCAATGGTGTTCTGTTGCAGTGTGTCACCACAAAACAGGCGAAGATAATTCTTGACACTTTCCACAATAGTCCCACAGGTGAACATTTCTCTGCAAAGACCACTGCTATCAAAATTATGTGTCAGATATTTTTGACCTACACTATTCAATAATTCACAATCTTTGGTGAAAGCCTACAAAGAATGCCAATTCTTCATAGGAAGGAGGAAAAATTCAGCAATGCCCCTAAATCCAATAGTGACTGAGGAACCTTTTGCTACAATGGGGCCTCAATTTTGTCAGGATGATTAATCCCACCTCCAGCACTAGACACAAATGGATTCTCACAACTACGGACTACTTTACCAGATGGGTCGAGGTCATGCTCCTAAAGAATGCAATGGAGGCAAAGATTGGGAATTTTCTAAAGGAACTAGTAACGAGATTTGGCCTGCCGAAGACCATCATCTTCGACAAAGCTAAGGCTTTTCTGGGATCAAAGGTATATCAATTTGCACTTACTCATGGCATATTCTTAAAAACTTCTTCAAACTACTACCCGCAAGGGAATAGCCTAGCCGAGTTGACGAATAAATTTTTTAGTCTGACTCATTAAAAGAATTGGGTCGAAACATCAAAAGGAGTGGCATAGGAACCTTCAGGCAGCACTCTGGGAAGACCGCATAACTCCTAAGCAAGTCCTCAAGAATTTTCCATTACGTGTTAATGTGCGGGAAGGAAGTGCTATTGCCCATCTTCATGGAGATTCCTGCACTACAACTACTCAAGTCTCTAGAAATTGAACAGAATGGAGCAATGGAGGTTTTATTGGCTGAGTTACTAGAAGTACAAGAGAAAAGAGAAAAATCCCTAACAGCCATGTCTAACTGCCAATAGGTGGTTAAAAGGTGGTTTGACAAGAAAACCTCAGACCAAGGTCTTAAATGTGGAGACCTAGTGCTAAAATTCAATGAGAGGGCCGCAAAGCCTAGCCAACATGGAAAATTCAATAGTCCGTGGGAAGGCCCTTTTAGAATAATTCAATGCAAGCAACATAATACATTTGAATTAGAAATTATGGAGAAAGAAGCATTGGGGATTCCAGTTAACGAAATCCACCTAAAATTGTTCAATTAAGCTTTATTAATTGTTTTGCCTATATAAATATGTAATTATTGTAAATTTTTTTTTTTTTGTTCAACTGGTCTTTCCAAAAGCAACTCATAATGCAAGAAGCAAAGAAGCAAAGCTCATAAGGAAAAATCCTCAAAAGAAATAAAAGCAAAAGAGACAAAAATTTAATAAAAGTTGTATATTCATTAGATGGTATTATATACTTCGATATTACACTTCCAAAACGGCTCTAAGGCCATACTTTTCAAGTATATCTATATATACTATGTAGTTTTTTTTTTAAGTATATGTGTTAAAAGCCTTTTCTAGGCGTATATACAAAAAACAAATGAAAAGTGTTGATTCTTAAACAGGGAAAGGAGTTCATTCTTCAGGCAAAAGCATTAGGGGTAGGATTAGGAATAACATCATCATTCACTTCTGGAATAGAGGTGGGAGCATTAACGACAACAAGAGCATTAGTGGCAATAATGATAAGTGGTGGAGGAAACACCAAGTTCCTAAAATCAGTATACCAGTTGACATTGTAAAATAGCACCATGTTGTAGCACTTCAGTAGGAAATGGAAAGCACGAGTGACCTTGTGGTGCTCTCCAATGGTAAAAACACGGAACCCGCTTAGAAATGGTACCCACGACACCACTGTGCCTTCTTCAATGTGTTGGCGGAGGTCGCTCGTTGTAGGGAGTCCAAGGCCATACACTGCGTTCGTCACCACTTCACCAAGGCCACTGAGGTAGCACTTTGGAAAGATATCCATTGTCAGGCACAAAATCATCTACTTAGGGACCTGAATATCAAGCAAAGAAGCAACAAAATGTGAGAAAATGTCAGTATTGACCCTATACTTGTCTCTGTACTCTATATAGTCCCTACCTAGTATCCACTTCATTGCTATGATAGCCAATGAGTACTTGTTCTTTGTCATTTGTTTCAAACACTTGTTAGAAATTTCACCTAAGAAAGTTGTTTGCAACTTATTACTAGTGAGCCTAATTGGAGTATTCATGACACCTATCTCTACCCAACTACCAAATACTAATTTGTCCCAATCACTAAGTGCAATTATGTTGTCTTTGTGCCTATTTATAGAAATAGCTAGGATCTCTGCGTGCCATAAACATGATGCTAATCGAGTATTAACTTGAAAATCCCACCAAGAGCCAATTCGAATTTCCCACCCAGTTGCATCTGCTATGTACGAATTGTTGCATGTGAAGTTAAGAAGAAGTAATTAAGTAGCTAAAATTTGTGGTAGTCTATATGATCAAGTGCTGATGTGTCACACTGCGAGCATTTTTCAATTTCCAAGGAGGAACTCAAATCTTTTCAAGTACTCATTACATATTTGGCTTAACCATTCTTTTTAGGATATTAATTGCAAAGCATGCAAAAGGTTTTGTATGCCTTCAATCGTTAGCTCAATTTTCCAAGAAATCGGGTTGTAGGACATGATGACTAACTGTCATTATGAATTCTTGTCTTTTCAAAATGGCAAGAAATTCATTTCTCATGAGCAAAGGAGTTGGCGGTCCATGTCGAATATAATGCAAAAAGGCAACCGTTGTCTACAACTCTAGGGTGATCCCACAATACTGGTTTACAATTTTTGGCCAAACTGGACACTAAACTGATTTTTTCTAACTAAATCTTCACTTTCGAACACCTATAATGGCTAAACCGTGAGGAATTTGAAGATGATGCAAACTAGTGATTTGTGAAATTTTGTCTGTAGATTATAAATATATTTTTTTCAAAATTTTTGGAATCATATTGCACTTCTTTTTTTGTCTCTTTCGAAAACTAGCTTTTTTCAGTAAACACCATTTTTAAGGAGTGACGCTCACCATATAACACAAATTTTTTTTCATGAAGGATAAAATTCTATTTTTTTCAAATTTAGATTTGTAACTATGATATCTAGTGCTTCCAATTAGTTTCATAGTGTTTTATTGAATATTTTTTCCTTAATCAAGTTTTGAATTCAAACCAATTACAATTCAGACATAGGCAGACTATATAACACAATTTTTTTTTGTATGTATCGAAATTCAATTTTTTTTTGTTGGATCAAGGACTTCAATATCTAGTGCACTCATATTTTTCAATTTTTTGTTTGATAATCTTCTATTTTTCCACATGTTCAGAACAAAGCTTGATTTTCAATGAAAAACCTACATTCACAAGAAATAAAAAATAAATATAATAATCAAATTAAATTTAATTAAAATTATACTTTTTTGGAAGTTTATAATAAAGAATACATACTTACAAAAAATAAATTTTAAATGAATTCATTTGATCTCCCAAAGGTAAATCAAAAGTGGTTTTTTATCTGCATTTTGATAGGTGTAAAGGAAACTCTGTTATCTAGGTATGGTTTAAAGCTAGCGGGGTTCTATCTAAGGGGGCTTGGTCTAAGGTGGTTTGATCAAACCCTCTTCAATTGGAATCCTTTAAATGGAACTTTTCAAGGCTTAAATCACTATATTTTCTAAAAATATGTGATTTCAACAAAAATCAGGATCTCCCAGAAAGTGTAAACCACTATTGTGTCAATACCCTCTAAGTCGAGAAAAAGCTAATTGTTGCATGCAAAGGAATAACATTGTCAAAAGTTTCCTGAGTGCACTATCTAGTGCAAAGAGTTTTTGAGTGAAAAATTGTTGAAGAACACAAGTGAATTGCAATAAGTTTGAGCACCATAAAAATCCACAGCACCCGGAAATGGCCCAAAATCCTTAGATGGAAGCACAAAGTGAAGCGACCCAAAGTTTGTTTGACACCATGCGTTTAGCACCCATAGCTAATATTTTCAGTGATACCTCTTACGCTTCACTTGGGATACCAGAGAAGTTGAAGTGGATTCGCACACGAACCGCAGAAAAGAAAACCCACAGGGACTAGACCTAGATAACAAAAGAATGGGATAACATTTATGATCTCATCCTCAAAACTAACACTAAGAGTTTTAGGGAAGCAGCTTGTGAAAGAATGAAAGTGGCCACTAACGAATGTCAGTTGGCGTACAAGCTATGGTTTTGTGGTCTCCCACAGTATATGGTTCCTTTTGTACATTATTGTCCGGAGCTAGTTCATGAGGGAATTCAACATTTCAACCAAGATACTGATGCCATTGAAGGACATGAGCTAAGGTTTATAATCAACATGGAGGCTATCAAGAACATGCTATTCTTCCCTACAAGAGGCTCTAGAGCAAAAAAGATGTAGTCATTCACTCCAGAAAAAGGGGACAACTATTGGAGAGGCGGAGATCTTGCTATAGAATTTTATAACCGAGAAACCAAAAGGCCTTAGGAAGATTTGGAAAAGCCACCACAGATTTTGATTGTGCACAACGCTTTTAACATGGACTTGCAAGAGGCCTTCTCTATGATGGCTTTTGTTTGCGGCATGGATGAGGACAAATTCGTTGAAGCATTTCAACTAAGTCTAGGTTTTCAGTTGAGGAAGCAAGATTCCATATTCTAGTATGACTTTGTGGAAGTCATTGTCCAGGAAATAATGAGCCAAATCAAGGAATACATAACACAGCATAAGTTCATGTTTTCTTTCTCCTTGCTCATATGTTTTTACACTAGAACCCTGACTTTTTTAAAAAGTGGATGAGGTTAGCTATTTTTTATGAGAAGGGGGTAAGAAGGTCAGTTTTTGTATAGACTTCCCTCCTTTCTACAACATATGATTATTATGCATTCTCGGATTGTTTCTTAACTCTGATTTTGCAAGACCTTAGGGAGGATGGCAGTTTTTACTGGCTTTCCGCTGATAAGACAGGGTGGATGCATAATTTTACTCCTTGTAACTGGTTTCTCAAAGAAGATTTCACATTCATTAGGATGCATGGTTTTACTGAGGAACCATTTCGGCTCTCGTTATGCATCACAAATAAGGTGTTGGCCCTTGAGATGTTCCGTCAAGTGTCAGTTATTGACAATAACTTTTGCAAAGGGAAGAACAAGAAAGGGTTTTTCTTTTTCCCACTGAGCTTCAAAATGATGATAATAGAAAAGAAGTAGACGCATGGTCTGCTAGAGGTAAAGTTGGCTCATCTGGGGCTAGTATTGACTTGCGACAAATGGAAAGATAACCCTGACAATGACTTAGCAAATTTGAATGTCAGGGTAACTCACAGCCCCCAACCTTACTAGGAAGAGTGGAAAAATCCCCTATCAGAATAGGATGATCTATTTGTATGCCTAGTTCACATTCCTACAAAGGATAGGAGGCTGGCATGGCTCAATTTTTATTTCCCTTTGGTGAAGTTTAATGAGAAGAGCCAAATGGGGGCCACCCTTCATAATGAATTGGTCAAGAAGTGGCAGTGGAGTGAGGAAAAGATTAGAGATTTCTAGATTTATCATCAGGAGATCCAATGCCTTGATGCCCCGTTCCAAGAGGTAGACAAGGATGAAAGATTTGATACTCTATGGAACAGAACGCTTGATGATACTGACACAAGCGATGAAGATATTTACCCAGATGAGGCTAAGAAATGTCACTAACTCATTTGAATGCAAAATCCGACAAAATTTTTTGACGAAATATGTATAATTTGATGTATCATCGGGTGCTTGTAAAATTTGATGTGTAATTTTCAATTTTTAAATTTTTTATCCCCAACATTTGTCGAAATTTCGACGAACTTGGGTAAATCGTCAAAATTTTGACTAGCAGTTTCGTCAAAATTTTGACAAACATGAAAAATAAGAAAAAAATCAAATTGTGGCCGACATAAAGAAAAGTGAGTTCATTGATTTATTGCAACAGTGTTTTGCTCTACTTGAGATAGTTTGTGGAGAACTAAGGATGATTTTCTTGAGAAAAATTAGAAAAAATTCAAGAAGATATCGCCAGGTTGAGGATAGTCATTGTCTTTTTACAAAATTCAGCTGTGAAGTCAGATTTGTAGTTTCAGGTTTGAAAATCATATTTTAAAGCAACATCTCATCATACTTCATTTTTAGAGGTGTAGGTTTTGAGAATTTCATGTCCAGATTTTGTTGTGTGGAATCACAATAAGATCACAACCAAGGAATAGATTCTTGTGACTGTAATTATGTTATCCATAACTCTATTGGTCATGTGGCATAGTTGTGCTATAACAAATACAAGATGCATTCATGTGTGACCCAAGTTTAATGTGGCTATGTTGTGATAGAAATGGAGGCACTCATATAATGTAGTTAATTCGGGTTGTATAATGTAGGTGTCAATCATCATTGGGTGCATTCAAGTTGTCCCAAGTTTAACAAGTTATGATGTAATTATAGCATGATCCAAGAGTGATTACTTCTTGTTGCAATAAAAATCCTATAACTCTGGTTGATATGCAAAGTGGTTTTGTTATGTCAATTATATAGTGCATTGAAGTACAACCCATGTTTAATGTTTTGACGAAGGTTTTAGAGTATGTTTATTAAAATGAAAACTCCATTCTAGTGGGCTACCCCTGAAAATAAGATTTTGACAAAAGTTTTAGAGTATGTTTATTGAAGTTTTAGAGTATTTTGGTAGGCTATATTCTTGATTCCTTAAATGATTTATTCAAATGGATTGTGACTAAATAAATGACTAACTATTTAGTCATTTTTATTTGTGTGACTAGATAATTTTTAATCAACGACCAAAATAGTAATTTATTTACTCATTTATAGCTGAATTGCAAAAACTGAGCAGAATTTAGTCATTTTTAGTTGTTGTGACTAAAATTTGTAGTCACCTAGTCATTTATTTGCCAGATTCTACTAGTGTGTGTTTCCTTGTGCGATTAGGGTTCTCTCAACGTTTAGGGCCCTAGGGATAAGTTGATCATAAGAAGTGACACATTGCATCTTTAACTAAAAGGATAAATTTGTATTGACATTAGCAATGATGATTTTGGTATGTTGCTCCTTAGGAATGGGTCATTTGCTCTTACTAGCTCGATACCTCCATTGTTGTAGGGAGTTTGCGATCAAGTTCAAAATTCTGATTTTAGGAGTCTAATAGTTGGAAATCATACTAAAATTAGAATTTAATAAGTTTTGGAATTAGTATTTTAAAATGTTTTTTGGGGTCATTAACTTCAGACAATCTTCTCTTTTGCAGGGGTGGTTGCATGCCAAATTTTTTTGGTGTAAAATATCAGAATTATTAGATTTTATTACCTGTCTATGAATAAAAATTATTGGAGTGTGAGTTTGATATTTTTTTGAAGATCTAAATAGTCAAGCTTGGTAAAAAAAAATCATGTCAAATAATATCAGTCTAGAACAAAATGAAAGTACACTTGATAGATTGTGGGCTAGATTGAAAAGAAAGAGTGATGGGAAATGTTATTGTCCTTGCAATAATTACAAGGGCTTAAATAAGAGACAACTTTTAATCACAACAGCTGAGAAACATTGTAGGCAATATGGTCACGTTGAAGGGGGCATGATTATCATCTACTGGTGAGTTGTTCATTATATGTGCTTATATTGATTGAATTTGTAAATGTTTATATCATTTTAACATTTTATATATATATAATCACTTGATCATGATCATGGTTTATTTGTGTCTATCATTATTATAAAGGAGGGGCGCCCTAGGGCACATGATATGGATTATCACGGCCTGGAGAATGTGGTTTTACAAGCGAACAAACATGGAGCTATGAATATCGAAGATGAAGTTAATGATCCTATGGAAGAGATGATCATGCGCCAAAAGACACAGTTGAAAATGATGGTACAAATACATTGATCCATGACACATTTAGTGGTAGAGTTGATCATGATGATCGAGATGACTTTGATGATCATGATTTACCAGTACTTGAGAAGGCATACGAGCCCCTTTATGAAGGCTCCCAAACAACTCTTCTCTCTATTGTATTGTTGTTGAATTTGAAGGTTGTGAATGGTTTATCAAACATAGCAATCTCACGGATGTTAAAGTATGTCATATATGTCATCTTTTTTCATCTATTTTAATTGTTGTTAGTTCATCACTAGTAGATAAAGGATGAAATATGTACTATTAATATTCTTTATATTAGCAAATTATTTTTTGTTGTAGATTGATTGGTGAATTTTTGTTACCACCATCAAATATTTTACCTTGCTCATACCAAGATTTATCTGGCATTATGAAAGATATCAGAATGGAGTATCGAGAAATAGATGCATGTCCCAATGATCATATTATATATCATAAACAACATGAATTTGCAACAGAATGCCTAGAATGTCATATTAATAAATATCGAACAGATCAACTGACAAAAAAGATGTCTTGCAAGGTTCTTCATTATATTCTCATTATTCTACGTATGCAACGATTATTTAAGTGCGATAGCTTAGCGCAATTTATGGATTACCATGCATGGAATAGAAGTGGAGATAACATTCTTTGAATTCCTACGGATGGTTCTGCATTTAGGGACATGGAGGAAAAATGGCCACACTTTAAAAAAGAACCTCGTAATCTCAGACTTTCATTGGGAGTGGACGGTGTCAATCAATTTGGAGAGTTGAGATCTATTTACTCGGTGTGGCTTGTTTTTGTTATCAACAATAACATTCCTCCATAGATGTCAATAAAGAGGGAGTACATAATGTTGTCAATAATTGTTCCAGGTATTTGTTTACATCAATTTTTTTTAACATAATAGCATCTCATTTGTCTTATTTTTTGCATAATGACATATTTTTTTCATTCAATAGTCATGTACATTAATTTATATATTGTAGTAAAATGGTTATAATAATTATGTAATGTTTATGTTCATTCAACTAGGTAAGTACCAAGTTAAAGATATGACTGTGTATATCGAGTCTCTTATCGACGAGTTACTAAAGTTATGGAATGGAATCACTATGTATGACATCTCTAGACCAATAGGACAAAGACAATTTCAATTCCATGCAATGCTTGTATAGACAATTCATGATGCCCCAGGGCTAACACATTTTTGTGGTATGTTATATCGTTCGACTGCACTTTATCAATATTTAATTTTATGAAGTAGATATCATGCATGTTTTTAAACTAATCTAATCAATATATATAATTATAAAAATTGGCATATTTAATCCAATTATATATGATCTTGCAGGTCTTCAAACAAAGGGAAAATTTGCATGTCCAATTTGTTGTCCAAAGATGAAATCTCATCATTCAACAAGTTTAGGAAAGTAGGTGTTTGATGAGTATAGGCACTTCCTCCATAGAAATCATAAGTATCGAACTACTAAAAAATACATTTTCAATGGGAAAGAAGAGACTACATCAAAACCATGAAGTATGACACCTCTTCTATGGAAGTTGGAATATAATAGAATTAATTGTCAAGGTTATACATCAGATCAAATTGTTTATTTATCATATATGATATGTTTTGAATTTATATTTTTATATTGTGTTGTGTTTACTCATGTTGTAATTGACAATGATTGTCATTGTTAATTTGTTTCAATTATATGCTTCATGAAAGTCATCAAGGCATTAATGGTCAGCTTCCACATGGACTGAAAAGTTATCCTAGACAATTTACTAGGTTGCCCTACTATGAGTAGCTACAAATTGTGTATTTGTTTGATACAATGCATATCGGAAAGAATATAACAAAAACGTTATGGAAAATATTGGATGGAAGGAATGATAGAAAAAATTGTCAAAATTAATAGTGACACTCAGGAAGCCAATCATGCAATGAAAATGCATGATTGGCATACCTTCATTAAGGTAATTATTCTAGTATATTATACACACTTGTATAATGCATGTACTTTTCAATGTATTATATTTACTACTTTTAGACAAATAATGAAAAGATCATTTTATAATTGTTGCAGTATGTTCTACCTCTATCTCTCCCAGACAACTTTGACAACAATGTCAAGCAAGTTATACATGATCTTGAAAAATACATGAGGTAAGTAGCGATAGTTGTTCAATTCGTTGTATACATCTTATAATTTCTATTTGTTTTACTTGTTATGTAATATATTGTATATTTTTGTTAAATCTCGTTAATATATTTGTGTTTTGAATCACTTGTAGATGGTTGTCATCTAAAGAAATCCATAAAGAAGATATAAATTATTGGAAAAGAAAAATTCTTCATCTAATGTGTGAAATGAAAAAGTGTCTACCTTCGACATTTTTCAATGCACAAGAACACTACCTCATACACCAAGTTGAGGAGATTGAATTGTGTAGACCTGTACACACAAGGTCAATGTGGATGGTTGAAAGGCATTTGAAAATTTTGAAGGCTTTGGTTAGACAAAGAGCACATCTTGAGGGTTGTATGGTGGAGGGATATATAGTATACCAAACTATGGTGTACATTAGTGAATATCTTCCTAAATTTTTTGCAAAGATCAATGTAGATCGCATTTGGGATCCCAATTCCATTAACAAATTTTAAGGGGAGTACCTGATGGGGAAAGGTAGATTGAGGAAAGTGAGATTGAGGAAAGATGGTCATGGAGATTAATTGAAATACATTTTACATATGGTTTTTATGTATATTGTACTTATTTAATTTTTAATCTTCAATATACATCAATTATAAATTAAGGTCGTATACTGTGGTATTTAACTAATTATTCATCATTTGTGAATTTCATTTTTTTTTATATAGTTGGTCGAGAGTGGGATGCACTACATTTGTACATCACAAACAATCTTGATTGGATGACAGTATGGATTGAATGATGTCAACAATCTGGTTGCACATTAACATGGGAAGGTGTGACTTCATTGGTTAAAGAAGTTCATCATAATGGAGATTCCAATGTTACACAAAGGGAAATTGATTTAGCATATCGTTTAAGAGATAAATAGGTACGTATAAATATATTAATCACCCATATTATTTAATTATTTTCAATTATATTGGTGTATATATATGTTGAGATTGTTTTCTTTGCATACATTCGGCCAAGAATAAATATGTTTATCAACTGATGATATTGCAATAATTTTTACATGTTTGACATATTGCAAGTGAAACACCACAGGCTATGTGGTGCAATGGTCATAAATTTCGAATCAAAATATTGGATGACATGAAGAAAAATTGTGATTCTGGTATAACTATAGTCTTTCAGATGACTAATGTTTCAGTTAGTTGATGATGTCCCTGACAAAAATGTCAAAGAGGAGGAACTAGATCATGATGATGTAGGAGTTAATGTTCATGAAGATGATATCCATGTGGATGATGACATTATCGAAACTAATATCAATGACAATGATGATGATATGACCAATCCTTACAATGTCAAATTTGGATCGGATGATACATTCAAAGAGTTGGATGAAGAAGAAGATCAATCACATTGAAATGTATGAGTTATACAATTATATTATCTATTTGATATTAATTTCTTGATAGAATTATATTTGACTTATGTAGTTACATAATTAATTCATGATGTTTTTAATTGTTATGCCATTACATAATTAATTTAATGATGTACTTTTTAATATTTGAAAGGTCAAAAAATAAAAGCATTTCAATAGTGATGTGAACAACCTTGAAATTAGTGTGTTTTATGTTTCATGTGATCATAAAAGATTAAAAATTCAATTGCAGAGGTGTTTTTTTAGTGGTTGACATGTAAAGGCCTTTAAAAGGCATAAAGTGATCATTGTAATGGTTGTTGATGGTTGAGGATTTAAAATGCAAGCTCTTGACATTCAAAAATTTGTGTTTTTCTTCAAAACTTCTATATTTTTCCTATTATGCAGCACTATACGGTCACATGTAGCCATATTTTGATGTGAAATAAATTCCAAGTCATGAAGATATGTGTTAACTTTGATTTGAATTTGATTTGAGGGCTTAAGGCATTGATTTGAGTTAGAAAGCTTCATTTCTTTGCATACAACCCGGTTACCCTATTTTTTAGGGTTTTGTCATCCAAACATAATATAAAAGGGCTCTTACACACTTTTTTTGATTACTATATCCTGTGTAAGAGGCCCCATAGATATTGTTGTAATTGTAGGATGTATGAATAGGGCGTAAGATGAGAAATAAAGAAGGTATAGTTGTTGTCCTTAAGAGTTTTGTGAAGAAAAGCATGTGAAATGAGAGGTACTTTCTAGTCCAATGCTTGTTTGCTCCTTCATTTTATATAAGAAGGATTTCAAGGCCAGAAGTACCTATTAGCAAGTTAGATATTTTTTTGTCAAGTCTAGGTAGAGTTGTAGAGCAAATTATAAAGTTTGATGGCTTTAAGGAAAATGCAATTAAAGTTTTGAGTCATTCTATAGTAGGTTTTGAATTCATTAGGATTTGATGTTTTATCACAGTACTAGCATTTGAATTGAAAGGATTAATTCAAACTCATGTCTCTCCACTATACATGCATATCTGGATTTTGAATAAGATAATCAAGGGTTGTCTCCTTCATCTCACTGTTGTAGTCTGTATGATTTTTGTTTTGGCTTTAATTTAAGGAATTAATTAAAATTCTTGAATGGGATTGTAGGTGGATATGTTATGTAGAAGGATTTGATAAGCAGTATTGGGTTAGAATACATGTTGATGAAATTGTAAAGCAATGTTCTCAAGGATTATATATGTTATGTTTTAAATCTATCATAAACCCTTCGATGTTTATGAATTTAACTCCCTCAATGGATATATGGCACTGATCTAAGTTGTACTAATTCTTATGGTTTAGTATTTGTTTATCTTTACCTAGAGCTTTCTACAAATTG
This sequence comes from Sequoia sempervirens, assembly GCA_007258455.2. Taxonomy (NCBI): domain Eukaryota; kingdom Viridiplantae; phylum Streptophyta; class Pinopsida; order Cupressales; family Cupressaceae; genus Sequoia; species Sequoia sempervirens. The sequence goes on along the minus strand of VDFB02328167.1, from coordinate 19,616 downwards.
CAAATCAATGACTATCTTATACTATGAAAATGTGTTCTAGTTATCTCATGCTCCAAATAGTTGATATTATTGATGAACATCCAATTCTATTCGGTATTATCCTATTATGTTGAGCTATTTGAATGATATTATCTATTGTTGTTAATGTCATTTCTGATAATGGTGTAGAGGTTGTACATGCATTAAGGGATCACCCTCCTGGGTCTTGCAGAGCCCAAAGTGTAGGAGGTCTTTAAAATCCTCGTCAGTTGGTCCAGGTCCTTCGAGCTGCCCTTGATTGGAATTGGAAATTCCATAGGTAAATTAGAAGACCAACCTGGTTATAGTAAAAACAACCAATAGGTAGAGGGGAGAGAGATAGAGATTCAGTGAGAGAGAGAGGGAGCGAGTGGGAGAGAGAGAGGGTAGAGGGTTAAGGGTAGAAGGGAGGGAGATAAGAGTGAGTGAGTGAGAGAGATACTTGAGAGAGGGAGAAGGGTAGGAGGGTGAGACTTGAGAGAGAGAGGGAGGGAGCAAGGGAGTGGGAGAGAGATAGAGGGTAGAGGGTTAAGCATAGAGGGTAGAGGTTTAAGGGTTTAGATTTTAAAGGGTTAATGGTTTAGGGTTTAGGGTTAAAGGTAGAGGGAGATAGATAGAGGGAGTGAGAGAGAGAGAGACCAAAGAGAGAGGGGTAGGAGGGAGAGTCTCTAGAGAGAGAGGAGGGAGTGGGAGAGAGAGAGAGGTGAGGGTTAAGTGTAGAGGGTAGAGGGTTTAAGAGTTAAGCATTTAGGGTTTAGGGTTAAAGGTAGAGGGGAGAGAGATAGAGGAGAGGAGAGAGAACTGAGAGAAGGAGAGGGGGTAGGAGGGAGAGTCTTGAGAGAGAGAGAGGGAGGGAGGGAGTGGGAGAAAGATAGAGGGTAGAGGATTTGAGAATTTAGGGGTTAATGGTAGAGGGATAAGGGTAGAGTGGAGAGACTTAGGGGAGAGAGAGAGAGGGAGAGAGATTTAGGAGAGAGGGAGAGAGATTTAGGAGGGGAAGAGGGGAGGAAAGGGAGAGAGAGAGAGACCTAAGAGAGGCAGTGGTTCTAGGACAAAGAGACTTCAAAGAGAGAGAGAAGGAGGAAGTGGGAGATAGATAGAGGGAGAAAGGGTTAAGGGTAGAGGGTAGAGGGTTTAAGTTTTTAGGGTTTAAGGGTTAAGGGTTTGGGGTTTAGGGTTTAAGGGTAGAGGGGAGACACATAGATGGAGTGAGTGAGAGATAGAGAGATGCCTAAGGGATGGAGAGGGGGTAGGAGGGAGAGACTTGAGAGAGAGAGGGTAGAGGATAGAGGGTTTAAAGGTTAAGGGTTTAGGGTTTAGGGTTATGGGTAGAGGGGAGAGAGATAAAGGGATTTAGTGAGAGAGATATGGAGGGAGTGGGAAAGATAGATGGTAGAGGGTAGAAGGTAGAGGGTTAAGGGTAGAGGGGGAAAAGATAGGAGTGAGAGAGAGAGAGACTTGAGAGAAGGAGAGGTGGTAGGAGGGTGAGACTTGATAGAGAGGGAGGGTGTACTGGGAAAGAGATAGAGGGTAGAGGGGTTAGATTTTAAGGGTTAAGGGTTTAGGGTTTAGGGTTAAGGGTAGAGGGGAGAGAGATAGGGAGAGTGAGTGAGAGAGAGACCTGGGAGAGGGAGACGGGGTAGGAGGGAGAGACTTGAGAGAGAGAGATGGTAGAGGGTGAGGGTAGAGGGTTTAAGGGTTAAGAGTTATGGGTTATGGGTAGAGGGAGAGAGATAGAGGGATTCAGTGAGAGAGAGAGAGGGAGTGGGAGAGAGATACAGAGTAGAGGGTTAAGGGTAGAGGGTGGTAGTGGAGGGGTTAAGGGGGTAGAGGGGAGGAGATAAGAGAGAGGAGAGAGAGAGAGAGACCTGAGAGAGGGAGGGGGGTGGAGGGTGAGACTTGAGAGAGGGGAAGAGGGAGGAGGAGAGAGATAAGGGGTAGAGGGTTAAATGTAGAGGGTAGGGAGGGTTTAGGTTTAGGCTTAAGGGTTTAGGGTTTAAGGGTAGAGGGAGACACATAGAGGAGTGAGTGGAGATAGAGAGAGACCTAAGAGAGGGAGAGGGGGTAGGAGGGAGAGACTTGATAGAGAGAGAGAGGGTAGAGGGTAGAGGGTTTAAGGGTTTGGGGTTTAAGGGTTAAAGGTTAAGGGTTTAGGGTTATGGGTAGAGGGAGAGAGATAGAGGATTCAAAGGAGAGAGAGGGAGGGAGTGGGAGAGAGATAGAGGGTAGAGGGTAGAAGGTAGAGGGTTAATGGTAGAGGGGACAAAGATAGGAGTGAGTGAGAGAGAGGGAGAGACCTAAGAGAAGGAGAGGCAGAAGGAGGGTGAGACTTGGTAGAGAGGGAGGGAGTACTAGGAGAGAGATAGAGGGTAGAGGGTTTAAGGTTTAGGGTTAAGGGGTAGAGGGGAGAGAGATAGAGTGAGGAGTGAGGAGAGAGAGACCTGAGAGGAGAGAGGGGTAGGAGGAGAGACTTGAGAGAGAGAGAGAGGGAGAGGGTAGAGGGTAGAGGGTTTAAGGGTTAATAGTTTAGGGTTATGGGTACAGGGGAGAGAGATAGAGGGATTCAGTGAGAGAGAGAGGGAGGGAGTGGGAGAAAGATAGAGAGTAGAGGGTAGAGTGTTTAAGGGTTAAGGTTTTAGGGTTTAGGGGAGAGAGATAGAGGGAGTGAGTGAGTGAGAGAGAGACCTAAGAGAGGGAGAGGGGGTAGGATGATAGGGAGTGGGGTTGGAGGAATCAATCATTGATTCCTGCTCTAGGAATTTCCTTATAATACCTCCTTGGTGCTTTGCTTCACCAATCTAACCTATAGGTCCCTACTCATGACTAGGTGCCCCTAGTTTGTCTGACCAACCCCTCTTCTATCACAAACTCCAACCACCAAGTCCACCTTGGTTCATTGCCACAACTCTTCCATTGGCCCTTACTCTTCTTTAAAGACCAAATTCTCTCCACATTCAACTTGATAACTTACAAAGGTGTAACAAATTTTAAAAGCTTCAAGGGACTCTATCTATGGTTCTTGTACCTCCTCAAGACTCCCTTTAACCATCGCTTCCACAAATCCCTTCCTAGGGTTTGAAAAGGCTACAAGCCTTGAGCCCCCAATTAGGCCACTGAACAGAGACAAAATGAAAATTTATCCTAAACCCACCAAATGACTTGGGTTCTTTGCTTGGGAATGGTGGTTCTCATTTCCACACATTGAAGATTTTTAGGGTTTTAGAACAACACTGCCCGTACACTGCTCAAACACAGAAATGGACAAAAAGCTAGGGTTTCTAAGCTTTCACAGGCTATTCCAGACTGTCAAAAATTTCTCCCTCCAAAAAACTTGGTAGAACCTCCTCCTAATCACCATGCAATTCCAAGACCTCCAAGAAAATTCTCCAAAAATAATTTCTTCAAAATCTTATTTCCCCTGCAAGATATGAATCTTTTTCTCACTGTCTTCCCTAGTCGGACCTGCACTGGCTCGCCTAGGGCATCATTTTGCTAGCCACTCCTACAACCACATAACTCCTAATTTCTACCATGTGTATAGGCATGGATTCTAGGCACATTTCCCAAAATTTCATACAATTTGTACAGTGGGGAGGTGCTCTAAACCTCCATTTTCTCAAAACTGCCTGTTTCAGGCCAGAAAAAGACAAAAAGCAAACTATATACAAATAAAAGATGAAAATGATTAGTAAAGACAAATGGATGGCACTCTAATCTTGTACAGTGTTCACACTACATTCTACAAACACAATAACAGCAAATTTATTCCATTAAAGCACAGTTTGGAAGCAAAGATCAGGAAACTGCCTGATAGAACGCTGTTTCCTTCAATATTACAAAAAATTTCCAAAACACTAAAACCTCCAACCCTATTCCATGGTCGAGGAATGCCTTAAATAGGCCATCAAAACAATTGAGATGCTTGGGTCGAGCCTTTGGATGACCTAATGATAAAAGTTATAAAAACCCCCTGTGTTTTCCAACACCTTGCCAACTTTTGACAACTTAGCAAGATGGTGTTGTAAACCTATCTAACTCTTGTAAACTCCTTTCCAATAGATCAAATACACCCTAAGCTCAACACAAAATGGTCTCCAAGACCTTATGTAAACAAAAACCAAAATTGACCCTCTAGGTTTCTTCTTTACCTAGGAAACTACCAGTTGTTCCTTATTGCCATTTGCTCCTTAGGTGCTCCTGCACCATTCTCCCCCTCTCAGCTCAAACACTAAGGAATTTTAGGAGCTATCAGATATATATCAATGCCTTGCTTCTGCTTCTTCTACCCAGGTAGCTTCATATTCATGCTTGTTCTTCCATTTGACAAGATGCTCCATATACACCTTGTGCCTTGTAGCCTTCTTCACTCTTGACTCCAAGATCTTCTCTGCTTGTAGCTTGTCTGGAGTTGGTAGTGTCATTTTGTTCACATCCTTGAATATCTCCCTACTATTCTGATCCATGTCAGTGACTTTCCCCTTATACTTGATCAGATCAAGCACATTAAACACTGGAGATATGCCTAGGTCTGCTGGTAATTCCACCTTGTAAGCATTCATTCCATACTTGGCTAACACCTTGCATGGTCCCACTCTTTTCATCTATATTTTGGTTGACATTCCCTTCTGCAATCTGGATTTGTTAAGGTGGACCATGACATAGTCCCCTACTACAAATTGTACATCCTTCCTTGACAAATCAACTTTCTCCTTCAACTTTTGGGTTGTTGTTGTGACTATTTTCTTGACCTGCTCCTGAATCTCTTTCATGGTCTGAGTGAATTCCTCTGCATGTCCACTCCTATTCTCCATAGATCCAAGGTCTCTGAGCTCACATATGCCTCTTGGGTGCATCCCATACACAACCTCAAAAGGACTTTTCCCTGTAGTTCTATTGACACTATCATTATAAGCATACTCAGCTTGGGAAATAACCATATCCCATGTTTGTCCATACTCCTTGGTTAAACACCTTAAATTATTACCTAACACTCTATTAACCACCTCTGTTTGACCATCGGTCTGAGGATGGTAAGCTAATCCAAATGACATATTTGTACCCAATCTACTCCATAGAGTCTTCCAAAAGTGACTCATGAACTTCACATCTCTGTCAGATACAATGCTTAATGGTAATCCATGGATCCTTACAACCTCCTTGAAGAAAAGGTGAGCTATGTAACTAGCATCATGAGTAGTTTTGCAGGGAATAAAATGACTCATCTTACTAAATCTGTCTACCACAACATAAACAGTGTCAAAACCAGTCTTGGTCTTAGGAAGGCCTACCACAAAATCCATGCTCACACACTCCCATGGTCTATTAGGAATGGGCAGGGGTTGATATAAACCAGCATTGCTAGCTCCTCCCTTAGCTTTCATGCACACAACACACTGTTCCACATACCTTCTAACATCTCTTGCCAACTTAGGCCAGTAATAGAACCTTTGCACTAGTTCTAAAGTCTTATTGATGCCAAAATGTCCACTAATACTGCCATTATGCTTTTCCTAAATCATATTTTCCCTCATAGACCCTCTTGGAACACATAACTGATTACCCTTAAATAACAATCCATTTTGCAATGTATACTCAGAATATTGGCTATGAAAATGATTCTCAAAACTAGAACATACCTTGTAAGCTTCTGAAAAGTCTTCATCCTCTCCATATAGATCCTTGAAACTCTCTATGCCAATGCTCTTGAGCTGTATCTCTTGCACTGTCAACAATCTCCTGCTTAATGCATCTGTAACCTTGTTCATTTGTCCCTTCTTGTGCTCGATGGTAAAAGTAAAAGCTTGGATGTATTCCATCCATTTCAAATGTCTATTACTTAACTTCTCTTGGGTATTGATATAACTAAGTGCCTGGTTATCAGTAAAGACCACAAACTCTTTGGGTAAAAAATAATGCCTCCACTTCCTAAGGGGTTGCACTAAAGCATATAACTCTAGATCATAGGTAGAGTACTTCTACTTGGCTTCATTGAGCTTTTCACTAAAAAAGGCCACAGGCCTAGCTTCTTGACTAAGTACTCCTCCTACTACTACTCCACTTGCATCACACTCAACTGTGAACAACTTGTCAAAACTAGGCAATAATAGAATAGGTTGAGTTGCCACTTCTTGTTTCAGTTTCTCAAACCCTTTATCAGCCTCTTGAGTCCACTTAAACTTTGTTTTCAGACCACCTTTGATTGTATCTAGGACTGGTGCACATATACCACTAAAATTCCTTATGAATTTTCTATAAAATTGGGCCAATCCATGAAAACTCCTTACCTCTATTGCTGTGGTTGGGGTAGGCCAGTTTAGGATGGCTTCCACCTTGCTTGGATCCATCTTTAATGAGCCTTTGGATACTACAAAACCCAAGTAAACAAGCTCTTGCTTGAAGAACTCACATTTCTCAAGATTGATTGCCAACTTCTCCTCTTGCAACCTTTTAAGAACCATCTCCACATGCTTGAGGTGTTCTTCTATTGTCTTACTGAAAATCAGTATGTCATCAAGATACACTACCACAAAGATCCCTATGAAATCCTTAAGCGCTTCATTCATGAGTCTCATGAATGTGCTAGGGGAATTTGAGAGGCCAAATGGCATCACTTTCCACTCATATAACCCATCATTTGTCTTAAAATTTGTCTTCCACTCATCACCATCCTTAATCCTGATCTGATGGTAGCCACTCTTGAGATCCAACTTGGTGAAATACTATGCTCCTCCAAGGAAATCCATTAAATCTTCAATTCTAGGAATTGGGAACCTATACCTAATTGTGATTCTATTTATTGCTCTAGAATCAGTACAAAGTCTCCACTTACCTCCCTTCTTAGATGCCAAAACCACTGGTACTGCACATGGGCTGATGCTCTTTTGAATCAATCCTTGATCCAACAATTCTTGCACTTGCCTAGCTACCTCTAGGTTTTGCTCTAGTGTAAGCTTGTATGCTACTTTGTTAGGTAAAGAAGCCCCTGGTATGAAGTCAATTTTATGATTTATAGCTCTCTTTGGAGGTAAGGTTGTAGGTGTACCATCACTGACAATATCCTTATACTTTTCTAGCAGCTTTTGGACTGATTCTGGTATGACTGTCTTTTTAGTCTCTTCTTCATTTTTTGACTACATTAAAACCACATACCCTTCACCTCCTTGATGTAGGTTTCTGATAAACTCTTTACCACTGCTCAACATGATGTTAGGTACCTTTGATTGTCCTTCCTCTTCTTCTGACAGTGACTGCAGCTTGAAAGTCTTCCCATCCTTCTTAAATGAAATGGTGTTCTCTTTCCCATCATAAATAGCACTCCTGTCATATTTCCATGGTCTGCCTAGTAGTAGATGGCATGCATCCATGGGTAATACATCACAAATTAGCTTTTCCTTGTACCCTCCAATGGAAAACTCCACTGTTACCTGCTCATTCACTAAAACACTTTGCCCTTTGTTCAGCCATGTGACTTTGTAGGGGTTAGTGTGGGGTACCTTCTCCAATTTTAGTTTTTTTATTGCCTCCTTTGAGATTATATTATCTGTTGAACCTGAATCTATAATGACTTTGCATACTTTTCCATGTATCTTGCACCTTACTCTAAAAAGAGCTCTTCTTTGTTTAGGTTCTTCCTTGACTGGTTGTCTGATCAGAACTCTGTTAAACATCAGATTCTCTCCTACCTCAGATTCTATATGACTGATCTCAAATTCTTTGGGACTCATGGTGTCCTCTTGTGCATAGGCCACTCTCTTTTCATTGCTTGATGATGATGCTTTCTCCAGGCACCTATAAGCTGGATGTCCCATTTGAATATAATGATAAAATTCATGTTTGCAAAATAAGAATTGCTCCTGCCTACTCCTCTTCCTCTGTTTGAACCTCCTTGAGGTCCTCTACCTCTGTTAAATCCTCCTCTTGAAGATGTTTCACCTCCATGCTCAGTGAGCTTAGATTATCCATGATTCCTTTGGTCATTTCCTCTACCTTGGTAGCCACCACGCTATCCTCTTTGATCTCTACCTTTGCCTCTGCCCTTAGAAGCGTGATCTTGCTTCCTTTTGTTCCTTTCCTCAATCTTTATGGCCAACTGATAACATTGGTGTACTGTCTTGGGACTTAGCAGAGCCATCTCCTCTTGAATGTTCCATTTCAAGCCATTAAGGTACCTAGCCAACTTGAGACTCTCATCCTCTATCACATTAGACCTCATACAAAGCTTTTGAAACTCTTCAATGTAAGTGTTTACATCTTGGTCTTTCTTTCTTAGACTTTTCCTTTTCTTGTGCAATTGAATCTCATAGTCATCTGGCATGCAGGCTTCTTTTACCTTAGCAACCATTCCTTTCCAAGTTGATATGGGTTGTTTGCCTTCTTTTTCCCTCTCTGTCTGAATAAACTTCCACCATGTCAAGGTTGATCCTTTCAATCTTGACTTAGCAACCTTCACTTTATGTGCTTCAGTGACTCCATCACAATCAAAATGATTCTCCATGCCTTCTATCCAATCCATGACTAGGTCTTCTTTCATCTTTCCACTAAAAATTGGTATGCCTTCAAGTGCTTTTCCACTCAAGGCTTTCAATTCCTTCAAGAAAGGCTCCTCCTTCAAGACAGGGTCAGGTTCAGGGGTCTTATCTTCCTCTGCAACCTCTTCCTCTTTTGGAATCCTTCCCTCAAACTATGCATTCCTCACTGCTTCCTCAAGTTGAGCTATTCTTTCCCTCAATAGCCTATTGTCATCTTCTTGTCCTTCAACCATCTTAGCCAGTTCTGCATTGGTCACCATGGTGGAAGAATCACTAGACTCACCGACTGACATATAGGATACTTCCCCAAATCTTTAACTTGCTTTCATACCAATCTGATATGGAGTGGGGTTGGAGGAATCAATCACTGATTCCTACTCTAGGCCTTTCCTTATAATACCTCCTTGGTGCTTTGCTTCACCAATCTAACCTATAGGTCCCTACTCATGACTAGGTTCCCCTGGTTTTTCCGACCAACCCCTCTTCTATCACAAACTCCAACCACCAAGTCCACCTTGGTTCATTGCCACAACTCTTCCATTGGCCCTTACTCTTCTTTAAAGACCAAATTCTCTCCACATTCAACTTGATAACTTGCAGAGGTGTAACACATTTCAAAATCTTCAAGGGACTCTATCTAGGGTTCTTGTACCTCCTCAAGACTCCCTTTAACCATCGCTTCCACAAATCCCTTCCTAGGGTTTGAAAAGGCTACAAGCCTTGAGCCCCCAATTAGGCCACTGAACAGAGACAAAATGCAATTTTATCCTAAACCCACCAAATGACCTGGGTTCTTTTCTTGGGAATGGTGGTTCTCATGTCCACACCTTGAAGATTTTTAGGGTTTTAGAACAGCACTACTCATACACTGCTCAAACACATAAATGGACAAAAAGCTAGGGTTTCTAAGCTTTGACAGGCCATTCCAGACTGTCAAAAAGCTCTCCCTCCAAACAACTTGGTAGAACCTCCTCCTAATCACCATGCAATGCCAAGACCTCCAAGAAAATTCTCCAAAAATAATTTCTTCAAAATCTTATTTCCCCTGCAAGATATGAATCTTTTTCTCACTGTCTTCCCTAGTCGGACCTGCACTGGCTCGCCTAGGGCATCATTTTTCTAGCCACTCCTGCAACCACACAACTCCTAATTTCTACCATATGTACAATTATGGAGTCTAGGCACATTTCCCAAAAGGTTGTACAATTTGTACAGTGGGAAGGTGCTCTAAACCTCCATTTTCTCAAAATTGCCTGTTTCAGGCCAGAACAAGACATAAAGCAAACTATATACAAATAAAAGATGAAAATGATTAGTAAAGACAAATGGATGGCACTCTAAGCTTGTACAGTGTTCACACTACATTCTACAAACATAATAACAGAAAATTTATTCCATTAAAGCACAGTTTGGATGCAAAGATCAGGAAACTGCCTCACAGAACATTGTTTCCTTCAATATTACAAAAAATTTCCAAAACACTAAAACCTCCAACCCTATTCCGTGGTCGAGGAATGCCTTAAATAGGCCATCAAAACAATTGAGATGCTTGGGTCGAGCCTTTGGATGACCTAATGATAAAAGTTATAAAACCCCCTGTGTTTTCCAACACCTTGCCAACTTTTGACAACTTAGCAAGATGGTGTTGTAAACCTATCTAACTCTTGTCAACTTCTTTCCAAGAAATAAAAAACACCCTAAGCTCAACACGAAATTGTCTCCAAGACCTTATGTAAACAAAAACCAAAATTGACCCTCTAGGTTTCTTCTTTACCTAGGAAACTGCCAGTTGTTCCTTATTGCCAGTTGCTCCTTAGGTGCTCCTGCACCATAGGATATTGAAGATACTTGAGAGAGAGAGAGAGGGAGGGAGTGGGAGAGAGATAGAGGGAGGAAGGGAGGGTTAAGGGTAGAGGGTAGAGGGTTTAAGGGTTTAGGGTTAAGGGTGGATGGGAGAGAGATAGAGGGAGTGAGTGAGAGAAAGACCTAAGAGAGGGAGAAGGGGTAGGAAGGAGAGACTTGAGAGAGGGAGTGGTGCTAGGAGGGAGAGAATTGAGAGAGAGAGATAAAGGAAGGGAGGGTTGAGGGTTGAGGGTAGAGGGTTTAAGGGTTTAGGGTTAAGGGTTAAGGGTTAAGGGGGGAGAGATAGAGGGAGTGAGTGAGAGACATGAGAGGGAGAGGGGGAGGATATTGAAGATACGTGAGAGAGAAAGAGGGAGGGAGTGGGAGAGAGATAGAGGGAGGGAGGGTTAAGGGTAGAGGGTAGATGGTTTAAGGGTTTAAGGTTAAGGGTGGAGGGAGAGATAGAGGGAGTGAGTGAGAGAAGACCTAAGAGAGGGAGAAGGGGTAGGAGGGAGAGACTTGAGATTGAGTGAGTGAGTGAGTGAGTGAGTGAGTGAGTGAGACTTGAGAGGGGGAGTGGTGTTAGGAGGGAGAGACTTGAGAGAGAGAGAGAGAGAGAGTTAAAGGAAGAGAAGGTTAAGGGTTTAGGGCTTAGGGTTTAGGTTTAAGGTTAGAGAGATAGAGGGAGTGAGTGAGAGAGAGATCTAAGAGAGGAAGAGGGGGTAGGATATTGAAGATACTTGAGAGAGAGAGAGAGGGAGGGAGTGGGAGAGAGATAGAGGGAGGGAGGTGTTAGCTCTCAAAAATGCAAGCGAAATGCCTCAAGAGGTTGCCAATCTCTTGGTATGTTTCAGGGTAATAGACAAGGCCAAAATGGTTTAGACCTTCTTCTCTTCAGGTACTGCTAGACCAAGGCAGGTATACCTATATGACTGAGGCAGACTTGGTTTGTGTTTATTTCCTAAAATAATTCATCCACAATGGCAAATGGGAGTGGATAAATGAATTTTATTTTGGTATAGATTGTATAGCAATAATAAGGCTAAAACTTAATATGTTAAATTTAACAGATGTAAAAATGAGTGAAACCTAAATGGTGAAAATGTATAGACTAGTTCCTTATTGCGTATGCATAGTCAAATGAGTAACTTCTTTTTGGAAGATACTCTAATTGTTTGGCAGATAAATTTGAGTTTATAACTTGTATAAACATGCAAGAATATGATTACCAAGTTCTTCTCAATGATCCAAATGAGATTCCCTAATTACTATGATCAACTAAAAGGATTTAATATTTTCTTGAAAGAACCAATTAATCAACCATACAGATACAGCAAGTGTGCACTGATAAACTGAATATAAGCTTGTTATATCAATTTAAATAACTAGAAAACATCAACCTTGGAGACAACTTTAGTAGTACTTTCAATTAACACAACAAACAACTGATACCAAAAATACACCACCACATTAAATGATTTTCTTTTATATTTCCATAGTTTCAAACATGCATCATAGTCTCATAATTGCAAAACATTGTAATCTATTATATCTTTCTTCTCTTTGATATTCACTATCTGCTACCAAAAACGGATATTTATACATCAACTACTCGAAAGGACACATCCTTTCAAAAATGTCTTATGTCAAAACAAAAAAAATTAAAAATAAGTAATTAGGCTCTATTAAGCCACAAATGAATCTTCAACAAGTGTCCAAGTAGTCTCGGCACTCATGTGTATCTACATCTCCCAATGCATTCTGGATCGCGATCTCCATCTTCACCGTCTTTTCATTTTGTTCGCATGCTTCATCCAATGTTGAATCTTTCGCAATAGTTTTCTTCATAATTTCTTGTAATATTGATTCACTTTCACCTTTCTACCTAGTCATTTCTTTTGATTTTCCTCTATCATCGAAGAATGCAATCAATCCTTTTTGGTGGCATCAATTAATCCCTGTACATCCCCTCGCAATTCTTCAAAGAAGTCTATGTGCTTGTTCACAAGATGATTTTCAGCCTCAATCGCTACATTATTGGAAACATCCCTCTAGTTTATTTCTTGAAGCTTCTCCAGAATCCTACAATCCATTCTTTTGTGTTCTCACAATGCAGCAAAGTTATGTGAGTGTGTTCCCCAGAGCTTATTCAACCAAGTTGCTAGAATGACTTGTATTTTCTTAATTATTGCTACAAGTGCATCATATTTCCCTTGAGAATATGTATTTGATCCTTCCCAATGATCTTTTGCTTGTGAACTTTCACCATGAGTGAGTAGCTTGGTTGACTTCATTGTAACTCCTAACAAATCTTTCAAGCAGTCATTTTCTCTCAACATCCTCTCACTATTCATTTTGTACATTTCTCTTTCCTTGATTAACATTTTTATTTGAGCTTTGTTCAGTTTTGCTACAAAGATTCCAATCTCTGTAGTTGCCACAAGATCAGCCTCCCCAACCTTTAGATTCATAACATGCCCAAATGCTTTCTCAGTATCAATGACAATTGATTTCCTGTGAGGTGGATACAAGGCCCAAATCATCAATGAACCTTCATATGGATTGTATTTTGACCTTGCATATACTTTTGTCACCTTATCGAGGCTGAGCTTGTGTGTAGCATTACTGTCCTTCAGAAAACTATCAAAGACTAATGCAGAATTGAGATCCAACCCTAGAAAGATCATAACACCAGCATTTTCTAACATTCCCCTTCCCTTCTTAGGGGTCCTACCCACCATCTCTCTATCCACACTCATCTTTAGGTCCTTCAATAGTTGTTCCTCATTTCTTGGTGTAACATTATCAACCATTTCTCTTATCTCTTTTCCTTTTTGTTTATACAAGAATGCTTTAAATTTTGAAGAATTTATAAATTCATAGAATTTATAAATTCATTATCTAATACAAATGACTCATACTCCACATTCCTTGCATCTGTATCTATACTCTCTTCCACATTTAATTCCCTGGAAGGGCGGGTGTAGTCCTAAGTTCTCAATCTTGACATCTTATTGGATTGACCCTATGGCACATTACCCTCAGATGCCTCTTCCCCAGAAGATAACAGCTCTATATCTTGCAACCCTTGATTATATTTTTCTACCACCATTTTTGCTTCTTTAGTTTCTAGGTTCCTAATCATATCATCAAACTAATAGGGTACATGTTGATATCCTCCAAATTTTATCTTTTGTCTAGAAGAATTAATATACCCTTCTCAATCAAAATTCTTTCTAGGTGGTCCTCTTTTCATGTTGTATTGCAATAGCTTATCAAGAATCAAATTGTACCCTTCCTTCGCCAATATAGTAAAATCACCGAAGCACAATGTACTGGGCATGAAAGCCTATTTTCCAAAGGAGCTCAAATTCATAACACTGGAAAAGTCCATCTACCTAACAATTTCCAAGTATGCAATCTGGTCTGGGACTATTTTAGGAAAAATGAATGGGGCATCTTCAAATCCATAAACCCTAATCATGGTAGCATCATCCAAACAATACCAATCCCCCCAATTGTGATTATTTTTCCCATTGAAGTCCTTAGGCCTAAGAAACCTCTTTATCTCATCAGATAGAGAATAAGCACATGGATGATTATAGAATTTGTACAATGGTTTTACAAAATACTCATCAAAGTGTATGAAACAAGAATTAGCAAACCTAATATCCCAAATAGTAGTCCATAATTGAATAGGTAATGGCATACCTTCCTTATCAAATTGGGAAATTATTATCTCCTGAGGCCACAACCCTAACCCTTGTCCAAAATACAACACTATGTGCATCAACAATGAATAATGCCTAAGATGTAAGATAGAGGCTCCACTTTTCACTACCATCGTCCCAAAATCAAGCCCCTTAAAAATGTATGAGGCATAATCAAAAGGTCTAGAGTTATGATACTGAATATCTATTAAAATTATCATAGGCACGATTGACTTATATTGTGGGACTTCCATTCCCAATACTTGGCCTACCGAGAAATAAGTATACTTCATATAGGGTTCAAAAAGACCAACAAGGAAGGGGGTTCCATCACTATCCTATAGTGGAACTGTTTTTCCGCCCTGTCTAATTATGTGCAGTGGCAACCTCCAACCTTTATAAATTGTGTCCATCCTCCCAAATTCCCTTTCTAATTCTTCACATATGATTTTCTCATTGCAAACCCCTTCCAATTTGAAAACCTTGCCTATTGCATCTTCTAATATATGTATCAATGGTTTCCCGGATGGGTCACAGATGGCTTTGAGTTTTGAATTATAATGAGCGGCCAACAATCTCACCAATTCAACATTGACAAATACATTAGGGCAGACCAACTTTCCTAGATTAAGCTTCCATGGATTACATACTGGTTCAAAATGATTTCTCCGATAGTAATGAAAACTAAAAAGTTCATAGCCTCTTATTGGTGTCCAAATATCTCCTATGAGCTTACGTTTTTCATCTAGTTTATCCACTTCTTCCCTAAGTTGTACAAATCATCTGGCTTTAGGTCCAGAGCCAGGTAATTGGTCGATAAGATCTTGGCTTAGCTTCTGCTCAGTGCCCTCTGGCTCAATTTCAGTTTTCTATTTTTTCCCTCTAGACTAACTACTTTCCCCATGTTTTCTCCCCTTCAATTTTCCTGAACTAGTGGCTTCCATTCTTCAAAAATTGTAGAATTAAAAACTACATAAGTCAAGGCACAAAGAGCTTACTATATTTCGCTTGAAACTTTTGAGTCAAAAAATGCCCTGGTTCTTTGTTCGTCCTTCTACTTTCTCTGCTATCAATTCTGCAACAATGTTTTCAATTGAATTTTCCTTAATTCATGAAGTTACTTATGCTTCATGGCACCATTTATTTTTTAGCTGAAACACGAGTGTAGGTCTTTTTTCAAAACTCTCACTGTCACATCATGTAATATTGTCAGTGAGACATTTTCAAATCTTGGGTGATCCTTCTATTAGGGCTTCTACCAACATTCATTAAAACATTCACTAAGACACCTTGTAGTTTCCCCGAAACTTTGAGTCTCCCCGAGAGTTATTTTGATTCACTTGTATCTTTGCTATTGATAGATCATATATCGCTAAGATGTCTCGTAGTTTCACCGGTGTTATGAGTCTCCCTGAGAGTTATCCCTTCAATCTCAAGTATATAGCTATAACTCCCACCAATGCAAACATGTCCTTGTGACTTTGTAATTTGGGAAAACGTTCCTCCGCTTACTTCGTATCTCATCGAGATATTTCCTTTGGTCTATTTTTTGATCGCCAAGACAATTTTTTTCTTGTTGATGGAACAACACTCGGCATGACTCTCATATCTCTCTTCAATGAAACCAGTCTCGTCAATGATCAAAATGTATCACCAAGGCTTTACAAATGCAATCTTGTCAGTGTGACATAGGGGGTTGAT
The DNA here is from genome assembly GCA_007258455.2 of Sequoia sempervirens. NCBI lineage: Eukaryota > Viridiplantae > Streptophyta > Pinopsida > Cupressales > Cupressaceae > Sequoia > Sequoia sempervirens. The sequence continues at coordinate 3,817 of VDFB02328167.1, read as the reverse complement.
AGGACTTCGTGAATTCATATCAAAAAAATCCTCCTTCGCTTTATCGGCAAGACCAGATGGATGCTACGAGACTTCACTCCGACGGCCCAAGTCTGGCTGATATAGTTCTTTGTGCTTCGGTTGGTAAGACACATATGTGCTCGATATGACTCGCCCTAATGACTAGTGTCTTTCTGATAGGATCCTTTTTTCATTGAGACTATGAACTGCATCATGTCGATATGAATCCTCAAATAAAATTATATTGGTAAGGCATTCACAACCTCTTGCCGATGCACTGAAAAATATGTGTTAGTATAAAATAACTTATGGGTCAGGAAGACCTATATCATCTCATGTCGATATGAATTTATATATTCAAATGCTTGGGGTTAGGTGAATTTTATGAGACCAAATGGTAAATATTGACTAGAACATGGGTGACAAAGCAAAATACATCAGTTTTATATTCATGATATGGGCCTCTTTGGAAAAATTCCATGAGTATAGACAACTATAAAATTTTCAAATTTTACAGTTAACAGGAGGGTTAAGGGTAGAGGGTAGATGGTTTAAGGGTTTAAGGTTAAGGGTGGAGGGGAGAGAGATAGAGGGAGTGAGTGAGTGAGAGAAAGACCTAAGAGAGGGAGAAGGGGTAGGAGGGAGAGATACTTGAGATAGAGTGAGTGAGTGAGTGAGAGAGAGACCTAAGAGAGGGAGTGGTGCTAGGAGGGAGAGACTTGAGAGAGAGAGAGAGATAAAGGAAGGAAGGGTAGAGGGTTTAAGGGTTTAGGGTTTAGAGTTTAGGGTTTAGGGTTAAGGGGAGAGAGATGGATGGAGTGAGTGAGAGAGAGAGACCTGAGAGAGGGAGAGGGGGTTGGAGGGAGAAACTTGAGAGAGAGAGAGGGCAGAGGGTTTAAGGGTTTAGGGTTATGGGAAGAGGGGAGAGAGATAGATGGATTCAGTGAGAGGGAGAGGGAGGGAGTGGGAGAGAGAGACATAGAGTAGAGGGTTAAGGGTAGAGGGTAGAAGGTAGAGGGTTAAGGGTAGAGGGGAGGGAAATAAGAGTGAGTGAGAGAGAGAGAGAGACTTGAGAGAGGGAGAGGGGGTAGGAGGGTGAGACTTGAGAGAGAGAGGGGGAAAGAGGGAGGGAGTGGGAGAGAGATAAGGGGTAGAGGGTTAAACATAGAGGGTAGGGGGTTTAAGGGTTTAGAGTTTAAGGGTTTAGGGTTTAGGTAGAGGGGAGAGAGATAGAGGGAGTGAAAGAGAGAGAGACCTGAGAGAGGGAGAGGAGGTAGGAGGGAGAGAATTGAGAGAGAGATAGAGGCTAGAGGGTTAATGGTTTGGGGTTTAAGGGTTAAGGGTTAATGGTTTAGGGTTAGGGTTATGGGTAGTGATGGAACTTCAAAGTTTTTTTCTTTGTGTTCTATTTTATCCTACCTTTGTCTCTAGTCATCTATGGTGTTTGGGAAAAGCCTAAGGTCGCGGTTTTACCTTCATCTTCATGTAAAACCCTAGTGTTCATCTTACACCTTGGATGGGATCTATTTGGTTGTTACTTTTAAAAAAGGTTTTAAAATGACTTAAGCCCCATCGCTTCGTCTAGGTTGGGCCCCCTTTTGTTTTATCATTTTATTTCCTTTGCCTAACTTTAATTTTCCTAAGTCTTTTTTTGGTCCTATGTTCCCTTGTTAAAAAACTTATGTCATTGCCGGCCTAGTGATGTGCCCTTATTCCTCTAGGGAGAGGGCCCAATAGTTGTGCAGGCTAACTTTCTCAACATGTAGCAATTGACTGGAATATCGTAGAACCTTCATTTTTTTTTTGAAATGTAGACTAGTCTCTTATTTATCTATAACTAAGGTTTGGAGGCACGACTCATCATGCAACTCGCCACATCGGAAGATCTTTTGAGAAGTGTCTAAAAGTTGACTTTTTAAAGGTTCGACCAAAACTTAATCATAGAACCCCGAATAGTTGAACAAAAAAATATCATTTGTTGCTTGTAGAATATCATATTTTTATTTAAATTAAAATTAATATACAACTTAAGTGGACCAAATACTTATTGATAACCATAAATCTTTTATATCTCTACCTTTTATATTCAACACGTATGGACCAATAGTTGAACACAAAAAATCTATTTGTTGTTTTAAAAACAACACATAATTATTTAAAATACAAATTATATTTAACAAAAATGGACCAATAGTTGAACACTAAAACTTTTTGAAAATCCCTCTTATTTAATGGGAAAATACATGTTATTTATTGTGCTCACCTTTTATATTTGTGATAGGACAAACTATTAATATAAATTATTCAATGCTTGTGCATTGCTACCCCAATTGTTGTACACATAAAAACAATATTTTTTCAATATGATAACAATACTTGTTTAAATGAGTGTCTTATTTTATTAAATTAGCATTTTATTTTTTAAATGATATACTTATAGTGGAGAGTTATGATATTTTATTTGAAACAAAAGAATACTTATTTCACTTCTTCATGAATGTATTTATGTTTTTTTTCATATAACATTTAGAGATTGTCATGTGTTCAAGTATGGGTCCATTTTTTATCAACATTTGGTTTTTTCTTTATTTACATTTGGACTATTTATTTACAATATATAGTATAAATATGTGGTAAGATTGGGTATTATCATCACGATTGAGTGCGTGACTATTAGATCCCACACGACGACTGGGCCCTCTCCCCTAATAAATGTTTTTATTTTGCAGAGGGACAAGTTCGCATGTCCATAGATCAATCATCATGTGATCTCATCCATTCTCCGCCATCTTAAGATGACCCCACCACACTGTCTTTGTTGATGGCGATATCAAAGGCAAGCGCCACGTGTCTCATCCAATGAAGCTGAAGGAATGATAAATACTTTGATGTGTCTTTAATACATTATGTCGTGGGTTACTAAAGCGGTTATAAGATACACGTGTTTTAAATCAACCGAGATGTTATAATCTTGGTAGAAAGGTGCTCAATGGTTAATAACAAGGGTGGAAACTATGTTGAACGAATAGGATTGTCAATGGTTGAGATCCACGGTTGCCCACCATTGCGTGATAAAATTTGTGAGCTCTTTATTGATTGTCATATCACGGGCGGGCTCCATGTGGATCTCCTTGGCAACGAGTAGTATGGTGGCCCCCTTATTGCCACAATGGAGACTATGTCAGTTTTCTTTGAAAGTTGTCATCCAATTATCTGACCAAGGTGAAGGATTGACGACTAATATTTGAATCTACATCAAATGTGATTAGAGTCGTTTGTACAGCACACAAGTAAGCTTTAATGGTGGACATGACATCTACTACCATGGTTTGATCGAAATAAAGAAACTATTCTTCTGCTTTTGGTATCACAAAGCATTCAAAACATCTTAAATGGGGATTGTAGGTCGATATCTTCTGTATGAGGATTTGATAAGTAGTATTGGGTTAGGATACATGTTGAGGAGATTGTAAAGCAATGTTCTCAAGGATCTTATATGTTATGTGGATCTTATATGTTATGTGTTAAATTTGTCATAAACCCTTAAATGCTTATGAATTTGACTCCCCCACTAGATATATGGCACTGATATGAGTTGTACTAATTCTTATGGTTCAATATTTGTTTTTCTTTACCTAGATCTTGCTACAAATTTCAAATCAATGACTATCTTATACTATGAAAATGTGCTCTAGTTATCTCATGCTCCAAATAGTTGATATTATTGATGAACAGCCAATTCTATTCAGTATTATCCTATTATGTTGAGCTATTTAAATGATATTATCTATTGTTGTTAATTTTTTTTATGATAATG